>CM067376.1:264191841-264351066 GCA_034510155.1 Eucriotettix oculatus | reverse complement strand
TTGTACAATCTTACACAACTGGTTTATCTGAGACTACTAATAACTTAGACTCATTGTTGCGGTAAAAGAACTGCCACACCGCGCTTCAGTCACTGAAGTTCTTTTCTCCGCTACTCTTTAACTTCAATGCCTGTCGCTACAAATCCTTCGGACAACGTTTTTCGCCGTACTTGCTAAATATAATAAATATATGAGGGGTTGGGGGGGAGAGCCATAAGAGTTTCCCTACCATCGAGACGTGGCGGGGCGGCCTTCGGATAAGCAAGCTCTATCAATCCTCCCTTAGTTTCTCCAGGTCACTATAGCTCTAAAACCGTACGCAGCTTGTGCTACTGAGCTCGTACCGACACTGATTATCGGGCCTAATTAGAGTTACCACTTTCCGACGTCCTGAACGCTCATGATAAATATATAACAACAATCATTCTTCGTTTGGACCCCGTTCCTCTTAGTTTCTTAGAAGTTAAATCTACTTCGCAATATTGCAGTTCTGCTTAATATTATTAATAGGTTGTTATTTTCTGACGACCACCTTGTCTCCAGCTTGCCCAGTATAGTACAAAATTAAGTCTATCAAACCGGCTTAATACACAGAACACACTGATCACGATAATAATTGATACCCCCCACTAGTATTTGATCCACAACATGCAACTTCACCAAACTCACTACTTCTTCTTCACATTATATACAAACCTCTCTATGGTCGGCTGAGCGTCCAGTGTTTTTCTAAAAGCCATTATTGATATACTTTACGTATACCTCATCCTAGCTAACAAAAACATACCCTGTTATTAAACTTAGTGACTCGTGTACCGCTAGGTCATTTGTCGTTTCCATCCAATAATCCGCTCAGTATAAAATAATGCCCCATAGAAAACGCACTTGACTTCATAATATATGACTAACCAGAATTGACACTTTTCTCACCTTATGTGAGATACCTCATAGCAACAATATACATTTTTCATCGCCAGATTTATCTAATAAGTGTGCCTTCTCCGATTCTAAGATATGTCAAGATCACCTTTGATTCGTCCTTGGAGTTTTGTCCGGCATATACCCCAGTAAATACCTCCACCCTTTGCTCTATATAGATTGGGTTTTCTTCAGCATTAAAGGAAAAGACAATTCCGTTCAAGAAGTAAGATAAAACAGAAAAAAATTAAACACTTATTTTTTAAACTATACACACTTTTCAATTTCAGCTCTGAACTTAATATTAAATTTTGTTGAACTCCCCACCACACGCTGACGATAGTTTTTTCGTGCTTGATGGCAGCCAAATTAGTCAATTAATACCTTACGAAATATGTATAAATGGTGGCATTTTTAATAAATATATGTATTGTCAAACCCACAAAATTAATTTTGTTTGTTTTCAGTGAGGTTTTTATTCCATTTGCGTACCATATAATGATGTCATGGAACAGCTGACGAATATGAAGCCAAGCGTATATAAACCTACTGAAATCAAAAATGAAACCGTTGTAATTCATTACATAAAATTTCGTATTTTAAATTAATTTCTGAATTATTGAGAAAGTAGGACCAATTATTCAGTTTGCCTCTAGTTTTCTTGTGACACGTACAAATTTTTTGACTTGTTCTACCTCTGTGTCCAGCGCCGCTCTGTCGCAATCCAAACAGAATTTATTATTCCCCACACCTGACATACTTTCTCTTTTGTTATGGAAGAGAATTGATAATTATAATGTTGGAAACTTATTATAATTTGAACAAGTATGTTAAATCTGATGTGTGGGTTTTGTATTTCATATCATTACCCGAAATTGAATTTATAGTTAGCTCAATATTTCCAACTTTCAAGAACATATATTAAATTACAGTTTTAAAATTGACTTTAAAATAATTCATATTAACTGCATATTTTCTTATACAAAAAAAAGTAATAAATAGTGATATAAATTTGCGAATTCAAGAGTAACTAGTCACATGTCTAATCCCCTTTTTTCACTCCTGCTTCTATTAATTCACTGTTCAAATCCAAGGAAGTCTAATTGATATGATCATGATCGTAATTGTATCCACACTCATGCATCATATAAAAATATCAAGAAGGAATATATTGCGCGTCTACTGGAGTAAGCAATTTGTTCACAAAGAAAGTATAAAAAAATCCCAATCTTGTGTTTCTATTCTCCATTTGAGCTCACAAACACATTACAACTTTGCTCTGTCAATTTGCAAGCACCTATAACGAAAGTAATTTTGTGAAAATACACACACTCAGGCACCAGCTTGCTAGCACCGCCACCGTGCGTTTTTGAGCGCATGAAACTCGGGTGTGAGAGCCGCACGCAACTTGAGCAACAAACACTTCCGAATATGAAGGGCTGGGCGGGCGGGGAAGTGGCTCGGAGAAATCCTTGCTTAACCCCGCTCGTCCAGCTCGACTGACGCTTGAGCACCTTAGGCGAGGGGTCCTTTTAGGACTTCAGACGCCGTAAACGCGCATTCGCCCCGTAACGCCCCCCAGCATGCACGGTGTTAGGTGCTGGTCCAATCCCAATATCCTTAATCAGACACTACCAACTGCCCGACAGAGTCCAACCCAATTGTGAGCAGGGCTGCCGCCCGGTGGAGCGACAGCTGGGCTAAAGCTCACCCTGTCTACCTGTATGTTTCGCTGAAGGTTCAGGTCAGCCCCGTGTCGCGCTTTGAGCCAGCTCGGAGGGCCTCTTTCCCCTACAAGGGCGCCGCTGAAAACCCCGGTATGGGCGAGTACCCCCCTGCAGTTGGCCGGGTTCAACCTTAACGGTAGCGCTGACACTGCTAGTCAAGCGTAGCCTTTTCCCTTGATAAGGGTGGATGGCCACACCCTGATAAAGGAGAGTACCACGCTACGACTAGCATTCGAAGCTTCCCGCTTCTTCCGGATTGCAGCACCTGGTTTCCGAAGCCAAGCTCACCCCCAATTAACTCCGGAAAGTGCGAATTCGGCAAAGAGAAACTTACCTACATTGGCTATTATTTGAACACCGATGGTGCTAGACCAGTACGAGAAAAAGTTTATGCCATTCGAAATTCCCGCTGCCCGCCACCTACAAAAATCAACGACACTTCTGTGGAATCGTTAACTTCTATAGTCATTTCTTTTACAACATCGCGACGATCTCAAACCCGTTGAACGCCCTGCTGGTTGGAAAGAACACACCAAAGGTCGCCAACCAATTCAGTGGAACGAATCCGCTTCAAAATCTTTTTGAGCAGTAAAGGAGACACTCGCCAACGCAACACTGTTGGTGCACCCGGAGCCGAGACAACCCCTATTACTCACAGTCAACGCATCCGACACCGCCTACGGTGCTGTTTTCATGCAACGCAATCAAGCCATGTGGCAGCCCTTGGTTTCTCCTCTAGACGCCTATCCAACGCACAAACGAAGTATTCAGCATACGATTGTGAATTTTTAGCGATATATGCTGGTGTCAAGTACTTTCTCCATTTTTTCATCTACACAGATCACGAACCGATTACATTCGCTTTCCAGCAGAAGGCCGACAAGTTCACGCCCCGCCAAACAAGACACCTGGATTTTGTTGCGCAATTTTTCTATAAACTTTCGTCACCTGTCTGGTAAAAGGGAAAGTCGTGGCCGACGCCCTTTCCAGACCAGAGACCATCGACAATGTAGACGCCACAATTAATGGGTCAATTTCCATGATGTCGCTCGGTCCCAGGCACAAGACAGCGAGCTCCACTTATATACATTCGGTGACCGAGGCCATCAGAAACCTTCCTCTTCTGTGACACGTTAACGGGCTCGCCACGACCATTCGTCACCACCCTTTCCAGACTCCAAGCTTTCCAGAGCTTACACTCCATCGCACATCGCGGAGCAAAAGCGTCTGTAAAACTTGTGAGTCAAAAAAGTCGTTTGGCCACGGATGGACCGTGACATCAAAAAGTGGGTCCAGCAATGTACGCCTCTTCGAGATCGAATGTTTATCGGCTCATGAAGGCACCACTGCAAACCTTTCTGCCACCGGACCGTCGCTTCGACATCGTCGGACCGCTTCCCCCATCTGATGGCAAATCATACATACTGACAATGCTGGACCGCTTTACTAGATGGGCCGATGCGGTCACCATGTCGGATATGTCCGCGGAAACTGTCGCCAAAGCTTTCGTCGACCTATGGATTCAACGTTACGGTTGTCCCTCGACTCTCATCTCCGATCGGGGACGGCAGTTCGAGTCATCTCTTTTACGGTCGATTACACGGATTTTGGGCATCACGCATCTTCGCACGACATCTTACCACCCCCAATGCAACGGCATGGTCGAACGATTACATCGACATTTAAAAGCCGCAGTAATGGTCCACACCGATACCACGCATTGGCCCGAAATGTTTCCGATCGTCATGCTCGGATTCCGCAACGCCTGGAAGAAAGACTTGAATACTACGTCCGCAGAGCTGGTCTACGTATCACATCTCCGGCTTCCTGGACAGTTCTTTGCAGCCACCAACTCCGAGGAGGTGGATTCTGCTTCATACGCAGCTCGACTTAGCGACAAAATGCAAAAACTTCGACCCACTTCGCCAAGAATTCAGCGAACTCCATTCTACATCCCTAACGCCCTGCTCACAGCGACTCATGTTTTCGTTCGTGTGGACGCAGTACGGAGATCATTAGTTCTGCCCTACTAAGGCCTAGACGAAATCATCGAACTACGTAGTACAACGTTATGTGTACTTTTAAACGTAAATATCAAAAATACTTTGATGGGATATTTTGATTAGATAAATTGAAGCAAAGTTTGCCAAAAAAATTGAAGTGTGATTTTTTTTTAATGTTTGGCTTTCTATATCTTTGGAAGTAAAGGTACGAAAACTGTGAAACTTTGCACCCTATAAATTAGCATCACAAGGTTTTTGAATGCAAAATTTAATTTACTTGCTGCTATCCAGTGCTTTATAAATTGAGAGTAAGGTTGACGATTTTTGCAAAAACGCCAAAAATTAGGTATATATAGCCTACTTTTAATAAAAAACTATCTTATAGAAATAATTGTGATAAATTTTATTTGTAAGAGCTTTTTTTGTAACTTCTTAAAAAGTAGACGTGATTTTTCATCGCAGGCATATAAGGGCTTGAAATTGGGGACAAACTTGATAACTTTGCATTACGATGTTGTATTCTTCAATGTGCATTTGGTAGTTTTTTTAAATTTTTGTTTTAAATTACTAAAAAAGAAGGATTCATGTTTCATCGCAGGTATATAGGAACTCAGAAATATGATAAATAGTTAATTATTTATTGCATGCTATACTTAATTTTGCCTTCACGTACTATTTCCCTATGACTTTCATATCAAAATAATTTTTTGAAACTATATGAAATGAGGCAAAAGTCATTTCATTTAATAAAACAATGCACACAGCTAACCATGGGCTGTTGAAAGACAATCTAGCCAGCCTTGTCTGTTGAGAAAAACAAATGTGAAACCAGGTCAAAAAATTGGTTCGAAGTGAAAATCTGAATTCGTTTCTATGGTCCTGGGCACACCACAGAATTATATGGACATTTCGGACATTGTCAATCGGAGTTTGACTGACTTAGGGAGTTCCCCATTAAAATTTCAAAGTTTGAGCAGTAGCCATAAAACTGACTACATTAAACAAAAAATTGAACGCGTGCAGAAAGTGGTAACGGAAAAACCAACACCTGTTGGAGTAGCAGATGAGAATATTGCAAGACCTAGAAGAAACTGTGAAGTTTTCACGGGGATTCAATGTATATGACTGCCACAGAAATGTCCTTTTGTCCTCAATTGCCCCCGATGAACGAACGTTCCCATTTTATAATAAGATTCAGAACATATTCCTTTTAACCATAATAATTTTAAAAAGATTATTTAAGGTCGTTTTTCATAAAATTAGGTTAAAATGCCCTATTTTGTACGTTTTTGCAAAAATAGTCAAATTTAGACTCAATTCGTGAAGTACTGGAGAGAAGCAGCTACATGAAAATTTATGGTCAAAAACAATTTGATGTAAAGTTATTAAGTACAAAATTTCATAAATTTCATTCCTTTATCTCCAGAGATATAAGAAGCCAAATTTGTAAATTGTTTTTCAGACTTTAATTTTTTCGTCCCACTTTGCTTAAAATTATTTATTCCAAATTTCTTCATACAATTTTTTTGTTCTTTGAGGTTCAAAGAGAACAAAATTTTGTAAAAGACGACCACTTTTCATGTTTTATAATAAAATTTTACCAGAGATATTACATCACAAAATTCCTGAAATTTCCTAGTCGTATGGTAAAAGTTTACTGTACGAGGTCATAAAAATTACTATATTTCTCGAAGTAATGAAATAATGAACGTAAAACTTTAGCAATATTCATTGGTGACATTTCTAAACATTCACACCAAATTTCATTGAATGGTCGAGCGGGGACACCTACACCACTTCACATGCAATGCACGGAGGAACTTGTATGAAACCCAGGTAGCAACGATAATTGTACTCTCCTGAGAAAAACCAAGGATGATAAATCTAAAACAATCACTGAGGATATTTATTGGAAGATCCCAACTGTTTCTCTCTCCCACGAAGAACAGGTGCGAATGCTTGGCAGCGAAGATAAAAATGATAACATTTTTATGGCTTTTGGATCGTGGGAACTGTATGAACTACCTTCAATGCCTATAACCAATAAATCAAACTACACCGTAAAGCATCTTCCCAACTGCAGAAACTTCGGTTCATAATTTTTGGATTTCAAACCAATAAAAAAATAAAATCTGCTAACAGCTGGCGGTTCAATCACTGCAATCTTTCTAAACTCAAAGTCTTCCTCAACGAAGAGCTCTACCCCAATGAAGACATACGTGTTGAATGGAGTGAACATGATTGATCTGATCTGTACGATACGTATACTAATTTCAGTCTGCATATTATCCCTCACTTGAGGGAAGTGAAATAGTCTCTCTCTCCCCCCCTCTCTCTCTTACTTACAAGCCGCATAGTGGGGAAGTTATTTTGAAACAATTGTTGGATGGAATAATGTAATTTATCATTATTATTATTATTATGTTTTTTGTACAAATATATGTATATTGTTTGTGATGTATTTATTTCACAATTGTGAAATATATATATATATATATATATATATATATATATATATATATCATATGTAATTTATCATTATTATTATTATGTTTTTTGTACAAATATATGTATATTGTTTGTGATGTATTTATTTCACAATTGTGAAATATATATATATATATTTCACAATTGTGAAATAAATACATCACAAACAATATACATATATTTGTACAAAAAACATAATAATAATAATGATAAATTACATTATTCCATCCAACAATCATAATTATTAATTTTTACAATAAGTATACATAGTGATTATATAAAAAAATTAAAGGAAAAATAACATTTTTAATAGTCTAAAATATGATAATGACCAAACACTGTATTACATAATGTGCAGACTTGTCATAAGTTTTGTGGTGCTAGTTGAACCAACTGCTATCATTTCGGGGCAGAGCGGAAAATCGTTATGCCAATCGTGTATTTCTTTCGGAAACGATAAATCTACCTCCAATTAATTTCAGATTCATCGCCAACGTTTTGAACATTGAAATTGTTAACATTTTGAATCCAAGAAAAATTGCCTATGGGTAGATATTGCATCATGGCCGAACCATACAAGTTATTTACATCAAATAAAAGTTGGGAGCTTCCGAATAATAATCGGGCATGTATTTATTGTTGGCTTTAACGTATCTGTGGCCACAAAACACTCCTCCCCAACGGATTCCCGTCTCCACAAACCGCAACATGTCAACGTCTGTGAAGACTTCTAATTTGACGTTTGTAATTTTCAGAAGCGAACTCCACGTACGCCAAGCCGGAAGCTGTGAAATAATCAGCAGGATCCAATCCGTGGGTTGTTCTGCACACATTGCCAAAGTTTTCGAATATGTCTGCCAAAGTAAGATCGCTTTTCAAATAGAGATCTGAACATACCCCCAACGTACTGCAATTGATTGTTCTCCACACACATTTCGCAGGTTCGTAATCTGCTTGCGAAATGTTACTATCGCTAATTGTGCTGTAAAGCATTCTCCTCCAATACACTCGTTTGCTTTACATATTCATAGGGAAATACTCCCTTCTGACACATCAAGTCAAAGTCAGCAGACTTAGAGAAATATGTTCGTGTTATGTGCTTCGCACATTTTTCTAACGAACCACCTAAAAAGTTGAATGAATCAAGAAAACGTAACTGTAATGACCGCTTACCATCTCCGATGGGGATGTATTTACATGACGATTTGTAGCGTTCCATATTTGAGGATATTAGTGTTTTTCCTCACCATCCTCCCCCACGTTATCACACGGTTTTTTAATTATAAAGTGACTATCCAATCCGCTTAAATTGTGGAAAAACACCCGTACGTAATTAGGCAAAGTGTAGCGCAAATTGCAATGCTTGTGACTAGGGCCTCTATATTTCCCTGTAAGGTGATTATGGTCTCTGACTTTATCTAATTTGTTGTTGTTGTTGTTGTGGTATTCAGTCCTAAGACTGGTCTGATGCAGCCCTCCATTGCGCAAGCTATTTCTAATTCCTTATAACTAGCACAACCCACATAATCCCTATTCTACTTAGCGTTTTCCATCCTTGGCCTTCCTCTTCCGTTCTTACCCCACACACTTCCCTCTAATGCTAATTTTACAAGACCCTCGTGTTTTAAAAGGTGGCCTATTGGTCTATCCCTTCTCTTACTCAACGTCCTCCATATTGTTCCCTTTCTCTTATTCTGTTAAGAACTTCCTCGTTACTTACCCTATCCTCCCTTTTGATTTTCAGCATTCGCCTATAGCACCACATTTCAAAGGCTTCTATTATTTTCCTTTCCCGAACTCCCATCGTCCACGTTTCGCACCCATATAACGCCACGCTCTATACGAACATTTTTAGCAACGATTTCATAATATTCACACTTATATTACCCGTAAGTAAATCCCTCTTTTTCGCGAAAGCCTTCCATGTCTGTGCTATCCTACTCTTTATGACTACTATACTTCTACCATCACTAGTTATTATGCTTACCAAGTAGCAGAATTACTTAACATCCGTCAAAATATCCCTTCTCAATCTAACACCCTTTGTTATTTCAGTGTTTCCAATACTACACGCCGTTCCCTTTGTTTTCCCTCTTGTGGTGGCTCATGTCCCCCACATTGAATCGGTAAAGCAAAAATGATTTAGTTTAATATTCTACCGAGTCGCGTACAACATGACAAAAGCGAGGATGGTCAAGGTCACGTCGGGGTGAAACCTCGCTGATTATGGCACATTATTGTCTGGGATAATTGTTGAGCAGATGGTACAGAATCTGCTTGGGATGTTTGTTGAGCAGGTGGAGCAGTCTGCCTGAGAGATAGCAGAGGCAGAATAAGCTAAATTTATAAAATTGGTTTCTGAATATTTCGAGAAGAGAGATTCATGTGGAGGGAGTACAGAAAATAAAAAGATGTGGATTAATCTTTAGGATAGGTGCTAGAGTTTGATGGTGTGAGCCGTGATACAGCAGAGAACGATTGGTGTTCGCTATGACTTTTCGCGGGCTTTATGGCTGCTACGATCATCATCTTCACACATTACATTTATAACAGCTCTCTGATTTTTAATAACTTTTGGTGACTCGAACCAATGACCCTCATGCATGGCAACATTGACTTAAGCGACCACCCCGAATCTCGCTCAGGGAATCTACTCAATTTTTCAATGTATACCGTAAATCTGTTGCTGCAGTAATGATCTTATTTTTTCAAGATATATGCATTTTCGTCGTTACACCCGAACCCGGTACCAAATATTCACATATCAATGAAGTGGTCACCTTAAAGGTACTATGTTTTAGAGCTAATTGCACATACTTTTGGAAACACGTATAACACTTTTCCAAAAAACAATTTATTATCTTTCACATCGGTATTGTTTTGAATAGATGTTGTGTACATTCGAGACTTAAAACACGACTCCAGTAATGTCTAAACACATTTTCCACACTTATATCTATAATACTTTTACAATCATAAATATAACTGAAATCTATGCGATCTATGAATATTACTCGTGAGTTCCATCCAATACGCACCCAATTCACCGGTGTTTGCAATTAATGTTGGCTCATTTAGCATATGATCGTGTGCGTGTAAAGAGTTTTCATCGATAGATTCTGTGTGGGAAAATGAAGCCTCGTCTATTAGCTTCACACGTTTCGCCATTGTCTAACTAATTTTGATAAACAACAATGACAATACTATATACAGTTTTCACATCAAAGGAGGGGTTGAATAACTGACATTAAACGCATCAATAAAGAGATGAGTTATGATTCACATGTGTTCTGAAGACTATACTACAAATTCTGTTGATATATTTCATTATCCAAATCGCTAAATACCACAACTTTTGATTCACACCTTTTCGTTTTGTGATTATAACTGGTAATGATGAGAAAGAGAGCTTTAGTATCTAATACAGGATTTTGCAATACCACTGTGATCACAAATTTATCATCGTTCGTGTCATGTAATGTATCATTAGATGTATTCACACAAAATGAAGATAGTGAAATGTAATCTAGCCAGCAAACTTCATCTTCTTCTTCTTCTTTTCCTTCTTCTGCTAACCCCAATCCACCTCGTTCTTCATATTGTCGATGTGAAATAATAATAATATCACCCACCAACCCCAAACTTACATGTTTCAAATTCATATTAATTTAAGAATTCTACTACATTACGTCCATGTTCTTAGCCTCGATACACGAATTTAAGATTGTTATTATTCATTTCGTTAACTCTTTAAACTCTGCAGGTAAAATACTATTGTTAATTCATCGTTTATGTTAATATCGACTACGATTTTACTGCCAGAACGAGTATTCATTGATCTGAACGATGTCGGTGTATATATTTCATTTATCACTCAATATATATATATATATATATATATATATATATATATATATAATGTCAATCATATTTGTCTTTAAAACAGAAAGAATAACTTTACATCAAACCAAAATAGCGATGATGTGGTGTACACACAATTACGCACGCTCAAACAATTTATGATAATATTTTATATATGATAAGAATTGTTTTTATATGCATTTACTGGCGAGGAGTGGGGCAACTTGTGAAAGTGAAATCGAGCCTAATTACACCCTCGTAATTTCGTCGAGTTAAGTGAGAATCAGCCCTCTGACAGTCTTCATAGTTCCGATAGACAAGTGTGTAAACAGAATGTAAATAGAGTAATAAACCAGGTCGAAGTGAAAAGGAAAGCCTCCGGCAATCCTCAAGGTCACGTGACGGAACCTAAAAGCGGGGGCCCAGGCAGTCTTTAAGGGCGAGTGACGTAATTCGTCAAACGTCAACAAATTAATGTTATGCAGAACAGTAATCTTACATAAACATGTCCCAATCCTGCTGTTACTTCACCTCAACTATTGAAGTAGTATTTTAACCAACTCGACAATAGGGAAAATCCAGCCAATATTAGACAAAACTGTTCTCTTTTCATTTACACTACGAGACTAGTTTGCGTAGTAGGAAAAGTGTTTTTTGAAGGAAACGAATGAATTCCATGAATCTAGTCTTAAAATACTAAATTAGATATGGATAGATTGTAAATAGACGAAAGAAAATTTGGATTACTCGATGTGGAATGTAATTCAACGGCGCATAAATGCAGACTCTCAACAAAACCTAGTACAGCTGTCTCAACTACAGGTCCGCAAGAACATTTAGTGGTCCGCTACAGATAATTTATATAATAGTCTATTTAAAACTTGTCTCGTTATTTAAGATGTTAAAAGTCGCTGTTTTGCAGCGATATTAATTACGTCTTGTTAGGTAAGCTTAGTAAAGCAAGAAAACAAAGCAAGTGGAGCGAATGGGGATTTTAAATTGTTTTTAGAAAACAAATTTGAATATGAAGCCGTGAAAGTGATATACTATGTAAAATCAAAACCACTTCAATACCGATTAAATAAAATTTTGCGATGAACACAAGAGAGATGGCTATCTAGAGGAAAAACACTATTAAGACTTTTTGAACTTCGAAGTGAGTTGTCGGTATTCCTGACAAATCCTTCATAGCTAATATCTGGCAGATATGCAAAGTGAAATTAACTTATTATTACAAGGAACAGGTTTTTACAATTTTAATACAAGAGATAAAATTGCATCTTTTGATCAAAAATCCAATTTTGGATTTCATCAGTTGCATCTAATGATTATGCTTTCCTGCCTTACATGAATGTTTGATTGAATTAAATTTTTAAGTACATGATGAAGTTTCGAATATTTTCCAACCGATTGTAAGGAAGAACCGTGGCAGCTAAACCTGTAGCTTTAAGTGTATGTGACTGTGAAAATCTGATTTAATCAGTGAATTTAATTTAAAACGAAAATTCATTATTTCTGGGTAATTTTGTAAGAAGAGTATCCCAAACCACATATCATAGTTTTAATTCAGTTTTATATAACTTATTTATGCGGAGCAGAATTTTCTTATTATTATGTTGCAATGAAGTAAAAGTGAAGAAACAGACTCGATTCCACAACAGACATTAGAATGCAACATACAAATATTCAAGGATCCAAAATCAAAGTCATTAAGTGCTTTATTTATTCATATTTTTATGATTATATTATATTACTGTTTTATATTTAAATAACTATTAAATAAGAATTTTTAAAGTTATTAGATGTAGGAATTACCCAACTTAAAAAATAAGCCAAGGATTGCGTTAAGTGTTCCATTACAGAAAAAGTTTGAGAAACCCTGAAACAGATTATAGAATTTTCGTACAAAAGTCAACCCAACACATTTCCCGCTAATGTTAATTTTACAAGAACGGCTTGTCTGAAAACGTGACCCATTAATCTATCCGTCTATCGCTCTTCCCCTATTCCGTTTAGAACTTCCTGGTTAAGATTCGATTCACCCATTACTTTCAGCAATCTCCTATAGCACCACATTCCAAAGGCTACTATTCTTTTTCTTTCCGAAACACCTATCGTCCACGTTGTCACCTATATAACGCCACACTCCATACGAACATTTTAAGCTACAATTTCCTAATATTAACATTTATATTACTCGTAAGAAAATTCCTCTTTTTAGCGAAAGCCTTACTCTCCTGTGCTATTCTACTCTTTATGTCTACCATCCTAGTTATTACGCTCCCTAAGTAGCAAAATTCCTTAACTTCTTCAAAATATCCCTTTCAAATCTAACAGCATTTGTTATTCCACTGTTTCCCATACTACACTTCGTTACCTTGGTTTTCCCTCTATTAATCCTTATATTGAACTCTTTTTCCACGACCATGTTCATGCCATTTATTATGGTTTCCAAGTCTTCTACTACAATATCGTCGGTAAAGCGTAGGGTTTTTATTTCTTCTCCTTCCAGTATGATTACTTTTCCATATTCAGTTTTAACTTTCTTCATCTCCTGTTCTATATATAAGTTAAACAGCATAGGCGACAGATTACATCCTTGTCTTACTCCTTTCTTGATTACGGCTTTCTTTTCTTGATCTTCTATTCTAATTACTGCTGCCTGTCTTCTTTATATAAGTCTCCTTTCTATATATTGTATTCCAGTGCTCTTCAGAATCTATAATAGTGTTTTTAGATTTAGATTTATTGTTGTTTCCATTAGTCCTCGATTGAGGAAAGGATGCGTCATACATTACAAATAACGAACAAAATAAGGTACATAATTAATTACAAATAATCGTAAAGTAAATTAATAAAAGAAAATGTATATAGTCTACAGTCAGTATAAACACTACACGCAACCAAGAGATCACAAGCAATGGAGTTTTGACTACTTGGAGCTCTGCGACCAGGAAACTGTCCTTCCCTCTGTAATAGCTCCAGGTAAGCTCCTATAAGCTGCGTCTATTTTCCCTTCCACCATGAAATATTCAACTGCTTTTAATTTCTCTTGTAGCCAAGCCTCTTTGGCTGATTTGCATCTATCTCATTCTTCAAGCGTCTGTACTGCTCTTAACCATTTGCATCTCTCCCGTTTTTATATTTACGCCTTTCGTCAATTAGTTTTATTATTTCTTGTGTTATTCATGCTTTCCTATTGGATTGGGCTATTCTTCCTATTTTTTCTTCTGCTGTACTATCATTTTTTCTTCAAGAGTGCCCATTTCTCTTCTATATTGTGTCTTTTTCCATTCTCTATTAATATAGTCGTGATATCTGCTTTGAAACTCTGAAGTACCCCCTGTTGTTGCAGGTTTTCTACATCCCATCTTTTTGTTCTAATTCCTTTCTTCAGTTTCTTCATTTTCAGCCTGAATTTCATAACAAGCAGATTGTAGTCGGAGTTTATATCTGCTGTTGGGTACGTCTTTCGGTTTTCTATACCTCTGTCTAACCATTATATGATATAATTGGTATCTGATCGTCGGCTGCGGTTTTGTTTGTAACGTTATCGTAATTAAAATAACTTTTGCGTTGCCCCAGCCTTCAATTCATTATAATACCTACCCCTCTATTCACTTTTGTGCTTATCACCCTGTATTGATCTGACCGAAAATCTTGCCCTTCCTTCCATGTAACTTCACTAATTCCTACTATATCTAAGTTTAACCTTTCCATTTTCCTTTTTAGATTTTATAATTTACCTGCGCGGTTTAAACTTCTGAGATTCCACGCTCCGATTCGTAGAACGTCACTCTTTGGCTTTCTGATGTCATCCTCCGGAGTAGTTGCCGCCGGAATGTTTGACCTCAGAGGCTGCCATCATATTTGTAAGCATTGTGTGTGTCCAATTTTGAGCAATTTCCGGATCACTATCCCCGTACCTCAAGTAATAGTGAGGCCTGTTCACTTAGCACGCGGAAACCCGTAAAATAAATGCATTTACAAACTTCATGGTGGTTGACACGGTTCATAGCTAAAAAAACTTCCTTAAATGTTAAATTTGTCTTTCAGCTGTATTTGTTGCAGATAAACATATTCCGTTAGCAGTTGCATACATGTATACCAAAAAGCACACATACATTGTAAATGATGGGGGGAATATTAATTAATGAATTTAATATATATATATATATATTTAATGTATATATTATGTACAAAAATAATTAATTAAAATGGGATTGTATTAAAGATCTCAGGGTATTAATAGTTTGGGTGATCACGTGTAGCAGATCTGTTCGTTGACGAACCTGAGTTGTTTCATAGGCGTTCCGTGTTGTGGAACTTCAAGCGGCCGGTCGACAATAGCACGAAGTCGTGCTACCAAATTGAGGAAACTCCGCTTTTTCCTCTTTCTTCCCTTGTTAAGACCTTTCTTCCCTGCTTCCTGGACTGATCAAAGCATGACCCACCTCTCCACTGCCACCTCACAAAATCTGCTCTCGCCGTAACTTCTCTGGTGCCAATCTCCTTTCGCCACCACCTTGTATCACCAGCAATCTCTTTCTCCTCCACTCTCCTTCAATATCCTCTCGCCATCACCTTGCACCACTTGCAAAAATCTGTCCTCAAATTGTCTCCACCAGCCTCTTTAAAACCTTGTTCCCACTTATCCGACATCTATTACTAAGGTGGCAGGGATGGATATTCTCCAATCCTATCCCTTGTTTCATTTGGGGAACACACGCCACCCGGTCACCAAATTCCCAGGCAGATTAGGACATTCCGAAACCGGCGACGAGGTGTCCGAGCTTTATGGCCAGGTGTCAGCCGCAGTCCCTTTGTTATTATTCCGAGCCGCCAAGACGACGCGCGGAAAACCCCTTCTTCCTGGCAAGCGACTTGTTCATGCCGGAATATTTGGTATTTAAGTTCCCGTAAATAATAAAAAAAATTGTACGCGGGTTCTACTGCGCTACAACATAGGAAAAGTAAGAAATTTTCCTACATTTACATTATTATCCGTAAGTAAATTCCTCTTTTTAGCGAAAGCCTTCCTTGCCTGTGCTATACTACTCTTTATGTCTACTATATTTCTGTCTTCCCTACTTATTACGCTTCCCAAGTAGCAGAATTCCTTAACTTCCTTCAAAATGTCCCTTCCCAATCTAACACCCTTTGTTATTCCCATGCTACACTCGATTACCTTGCTTTTCCCTCCGTTAATCCTCATATTCAACTCTTTCTCCAGGACTACCATATATTATGGTTTCCAAGTCGTCTTATTTGTAATAGTCTTAATAATAACTCTTGTATTTTATTCCGCGTCCAGCTTGAGTAACGGATAGGATAACTTCGATACTTTAACATATGCTATACGCACCGCCACTCCTATTTATACCAAAATTTTACATTTTATATTTTCCGAAATTTCTTTTGAAAACCTCCAAGATCTCCATCTTGAGGATCTCGTATTATTTCAACGATCTCCATCTTGAGGATCTCGTATTATTTCAATGATCGACAAATTCCTTGAAGCTGTTTTTCAGTTCTCTTGAGATCGTAAAAAGGACATTTCTGGAAGACGTTCTTCGCTGATTCCTCATCGCCGCACTCACACAGACTGTCAATTTCGCTATTTATTCCTTACAGATTACGCCCATACAGGCCATGTATGGCCGTTTTCCGAATGAAATACAAACCATGTACTCGCAAGTAACAACAATGGTAACAAATGTTTAGTCAGATGTGTCAACTCATGATGGGTAAACTCACTTTCGGAGGAGTACCAACAGTAGAGTCAAAATATGGGATTTAATATCCGTAAGTTGTGCTTCTGCACGTAGAATGCCAATGGCATCTTGAGACAGAATGACGTATTCAGACAGCTTTGACTAACGAAAATATCGACGTTTGTTCTATTTCAGAAACACATCTGAAGCCAGCGGTAGTAACTGCAGTCGCGAAATACTTCTGCTACTCCACGGATAGGGTCACAGCCGGAGGACATCAAAAACTGCATTCCTCACTACTTCGTCCCGCTACCGCCAACAGAAGTCGTACTGCAGCTGCGTGACGGCGAGGTCCTCGCAGTCAGCGCATATCATCCACCGTCGCATCTAATCGCCGCGGACGACGTAAAGAAGATCCTCGCACTGCGGAGGAAGGTTGTCCTGATGGGCGACCTTAACGCCATGCGGTCCCGCGTGTGTGTCATAAAGCGGTATCGTGTTACGACGTGTTGTCGGGAACGGAGTGCATGTATGGTACCCCTTCAGGTGGACGCGTCCCAGACGTCCTTGAATAGCCGTAACAAAGAGAGTTACAAGTATCTGGAATTGGAATTACTGAACACTGCAGGCCGTATCGTCTGATCACATCATGTAATTTTCAGTATGAAAGCAGATCTCGACCTCATCGAAGCGCCGAGAAACTACAAGAACGTCGACTGGGTGAAATTCAAGAAAGGACTCGCCGATTCCATCGCAGAGGCCCACGACCCGTATGACACGGAGATGAAAATCCACTGTGTCAACTAGACGTCTGGCCTCCGGCGACCGGCCGCCTGCCAGCGGGTGCTCTCCCTCCCCGCGAGCATCTGGGACCTGATACGGGAGATTAACCGTGCCAGAAAGTGCTGGCAGGACACGCGGCACAAGTCAGCCAAGGCTCACATGAACCGGCTGGTCCGAGACATACGAGCCGCGACTAAAGAAGCGCGGCTGATGAATTAGCGTTACTGACGGCTTTTTCAGGGAGACGACGAGAAGCTACGTCAAGAGGAGGACCAGGAAACAACACCTGACAGAAGTAAACGGCGTGGCATATAGTCCCTTCGAGAAGCGTTTGCTGACCCCTTTGATGGGAACTTTCATTCAGTAGAAAATTCCATTGATCTAGCCCAGGAAGATGTGAAAAAGTATTTATGTAAATATTTTTCCAGAAGACAGGATGAATACGACGACATCCCCGAGGTGTCATTCGAGTCCAACTCCGTTTGGCAGTCGGGGCTGATGTTCAAATTGGTGCGGTCTGCCTTCCAAGTTGCTACGTGCCCAAATAAGTGCAGATGCGAATTTTCTCAGTAAGGGCGGGCTAGGCTCTATTATCGACAAGACTGATCCGAGCAGGCATCCCGAAGGGCAGTGTCCTCGGACCTGTTCTCTACGTCTTCACCGCGGACATCCTGAAACCCGGAACGGGAGCCGACATTGCACAGTACATGGACAACACCGCGCTGTTTGCTGAGTGGTGAAACCCAGGCATCGTGAGATCACCCGACGACGGCCAGAGAACCTGTGATCCGATTCTTCGGGGAGGTTATGCCGTGGTCCACGAAGGGGTAACCTTGGAGACGAGGCTAGAGTGGAGGCACCACATTAAGGATATCGATAGGAAGGTAAACGCTAGGTTAATGCACTATATCCTATCTTTAGCTGTCGCTGTGATTGGGGGTGTCCATCTACCTCTCCCTCATCAGCCCGATCCAGGATCTTCGCTTTGGAGAGAGTCGGTGTCTCCGTCGAGCGCTCCATCTCCCGCCGCGGACATCCAACGACGTAGTTCTGGAGCTGGCAGGAGTCGACAACCTGTGGGCGAGAAACCTGCAAAACTCAGAGAGCTTTCACCCAAGGGCGTACGATTCTGGCAATGAGCTAGATTCTACTTCTATTAAGTTAATAATTCTATTTTAGGTTTGCAAGCCTCTTTACAGCTTGTATTTAACTATTTTAATATTTATAAACATATAAATACAACTATTTATTTATTTATTCATTTTTATATTCTATTTTATTTGTTTATTTGTTTTATATTCACCTTAACAAACCCTTCGCTTACAGCCGTAGGTGTGCGTTAGGTAGTCGGTAGAAGGAGCGGAAGAAGAAGCAGCAGAAGAGGACTTAGTATGATGAATGAATTTGATTGTTTATCCAATTGTTAACCTTCATGGTGGTTGTATGCATGTAATGTTCGAATATGTAACAAAACGATGACATTTTAGTAATGACAATTTATTTAGCGTAATATAGGTGTAAATTAATGTCACCACGGAAGGAACTCCGACCAATAGAAGTTGAGGCAGGATCTTGTGCTCTGTGCTCAGATTTTCCTGTATTTACCTTAGAATAGGCTGTAATAGGCTTCTTTATTTATTCTGGGCTGACGACTTTATCATTTAATTCATCACACTCACTGATGCTATTTTACAGTGCAATCTAGCTTGTTCTCAGAGTCCTTCCGAAGTTTATTTACATCTTTATATTTAGTTAAATACTTAAATATATTACACGATTGAAATATTTCAACTTATAAACATTTCTGGTGGCAGCGACAATCAATTTCAATTATATTTCAGACGGAATCCTTTATGTTCGGGATTTCCGGAACTCCGGAGTGGGTAGAGATGATTGAAAGAAGTGGAGGAGCCTGTAGGAATGTATAGGAGCCATTAAAATGGTAATCCTTTTACTTTTTGAAATAAATAACAGGAGGCAGAAAGGCCAAAATGAGGTTCCTCGCGCTTTTGCACGCACATACAAACATCCATGAACGTACTCGGGCAGCGATTGATTTTATGAACTGTTCAATTATTGTTGTTGTGGTATTTTGTCCTAAGATTGGTCTCCATGCTAACCTATCTTGCGCAAGCCTTTACATTTTCGTATAACTAGCAGATATCACGTCCTCTGTATTCCAACTAAATAAAATTAAAGGTAACACGAGGTTGGAAATGGAGTACCATGGAAGGGTAAACGCAATTAGTCCTGCTACAATGACTTATTAGCTTATACGCAGAAGTTGATTAGTTCATTGATTAATTGAATATCATTAAATGTGTTTATTATGTTTATTTTTTATAAAATTTATAACTTTTACAGTAAAATTATTATAATTTGTATATAATAAGACCTATTTTAGACTCTAGGAAGTATGTAATTATCTAAAATAATTTTCTTAAAAAGTCGAAGCGCTTCGAAAATTTCTGTAGTAGCTGTAATATTTTGTTTATCCGTGGTTATTTCAGGTGCCAGTATCTTATGAAAGTCGAACCCTGCGGTTCTCGTTTCTGTGGCAAGACTTTGACTGGATGGATTCCTTCCATGACTGATATATTTCTGTGTTATATCCTAATCTCTTGCAAAGCACGTGTTTGTGAATTCAGATGTCCCATTCTGAAATAAGATGATCGACGCTGGAATTACGACGGGAGATATTTTACTCCTGGTTTCAACGATAATATCGACCTTACGATATAATTTAGACCAAGCGACGACGCACGAATAGTCACGTCATCGAAAAAATCGACGGTGGCTTGTAATTCGTCTGGAAGAACTTCGGAAGGTCCACAATCGATTACGGCTTATGAGTTTCCAATAAGAGCCATCGTGGCTACACTGCGGCAAGACGATGAGTTCGAAGGGATGATTTCCGTTATTAATGTTCATACGGATGGTGAATTTTCCGGCTGTATATACTTTCCGTCTGCTAATTTTATAACAGTAGCGATCTTCGTCTTTACTCGTGTCATCGAAACGTTTTGGAGATGACTGTGAAGGATGGGCGAGAATCAAGTAGACCCCGACGGTTCGTCAACGTCTGGTGAGGCCCTATTTCTAGGACAGATCATGTCATCTAGTTTTTGCAGGCTATGTGACCGGCTGGAGCGTTGATGACGTAACTGATGGCGTCCTCTTCTTTCGGCGGATACGGTGATGACCTGTATAGTCCGGGGAACTCTTGACCTTCTTGACCTTCGTCGTATGCGTCAGGTCCTCTTCGGGCTGTTGCGTCGTTAATCACTTGTCTCCTCATCTTGCCGCACCTTACGACGTTCCCACGACCCAGGACTGTCAGCCTACGTTCTCAAAGATACGTGAGTTTTCGTACGTTATTACCCGTGCAACAACTTTGGCATAACTGTGCGTACATCTAGGACCAACGTTCCTCCAAGACGACGTCGGTTTGGAATTGGAGCCAAGACATGCTCCAGTTCCTATCGGACAGTTTCTTGTATGATTTCTGGCTGAGGTTCGTCGGTAGATGAACATAATGCCCGTTGTATATCTTCTGTCTGTTTGACGAAGCAGCACTGACATCTTTTTCTCCCCGTAAGAAGGCTATGGGAGCGACCTCCACAGCCTTTTAAACCTCTTACGTTCGATCCTTTTCTGGTTCATCTCTTCAATCTACTAACAATGCCCGATGAACTAGTCTGTTGAAATGTCCTTTAGTAATAAGGCCTGATACAATTCTTCCGCGAAATATTTCGTTAAATCCGCTAAGTTTACTGCCTCCCACATTTTTGGATTAACTGTTTGGTATAATCCAGAAATGTTTGGTACTGTGGACTGGGCGCTTTCATCACATTTCTGAGCACGGTGTTTTACTTCTCCTGTGGCTTGACGCACGTGCCGCACGGTGTCACCAATCGGTTTCTTTATTTCGGTCTCAAAAATCTCACAACTAAGTAATCTGTGTTTTGTGTTCTCGAGCTTGCCTTGCGGTTCCGTGCAGGTAGAAGTAGGCATTGTGTAGTTCCATTTATTGAATTTCACTACTAGTAGATAATTTCGAGCCATTTTCGGGGGATTCGCGATGTGCTGCGGGAAGCCAGCCAAAGGCGTCCGGTCTGCAGTCTCCGTATAAGGTGAAACTTCTGGACTTAAGCCTTGTCGTGGTCCGTGATGGCTGGCAATAACCACCACAAATGTCACGTATCGAGAGGTTTGGGTCAGCGGTTATTATTGTTTATTTAACATTAGAGTACTGTGCAGTAGCACGATCAGTAGAAGACTGTCGCTTCTTCGTGGTCAGCCATTATTTATAATCATGGAATTTTCTAGTACAGAATATTCAAAAATAGAAAATGCTATAACTGAAAATAAAAATACATAAATAAAAGCAGATACAGTGAGAGCGGCTTGGACCCTAATCAGTTATATTGCTATAGTGTTGTCGCCGTTGTAGTAGCTACCACGAAATAATGACTTGGTTACCATTGTCGTGATGATAGTCTTTGTGTAGTCACTCTGTAGAGTTTTGGTAGCTTGTGGGGACGGCGCACATTATAAGAAAATGGAGAATGAATCAAGATTCACTTCCGGAAATAATAGTTGTCTAGGATTGACGATAGGATAGGAAATAGGATAGATTTCTTCTGGACTGGAACTAAGAGTCCAATCTTCAGAACAGCTAAGAGGGAGAACGACTTGACTTCCAATGAAATAGAAAAGGTTTATTATTATTGTTCGGTCATAAAATAACAATAAGATAAGGACAAAGATTGAGTAAATGAATAGATCAGTCTGATGTCTAAACGGTGAATGGAATTCAAGAACTGCCTCTATGGGTTTTATATCCGCTCATAACCTACAAATAAGAAGGCCACGGAAAAGAGTTATGCAGTGTTGGATAACAACCGCGTCAGCGTTCTACTCCCAGGCAGGCATAATAGCCTCCATTTAACTTATTAAGCGTCCTCTTTTCCGTATCCTAGTATTACAGTCTTAACAATAATTGCTACATTAGACTGCAGACGCGCATACTAGCTCTCAGCCATACCTTCAAATGCTCATGTGTGACAATACATATGAAAAATAAAGTGAGCTCGTCATGAACGGCTTCCTATTTTTCTCCATGGACCAAGTCTTAGTAAAGGGTCCGAAATTCAAATTCTTGGCCATCGGAACACACCTTGCTTGTTAATGACTTTCTGGAAAGCGTTGTTTAGTACGCGCCTTCGAAATGAATTGCTTTGAATGTTGTTCCTACGAGCTCTAAACTAATATTAATTTCTTTAGAAAGCGAAACAGTCATTGCGGCATGATTTTTGTTGAATATTAATCAAAGGAATGACGTGGCAATATACTCAGAGAATTGCAATAGTCTTAACTTTTTTTGGTTAGATTAATACTACTTGATATTTTGCTCGGGTCTCGAAAAGCTCAAGCCACGACGTTTCTGCTAACTTTCTCAAGTGACTTCATTTCACTCGAGAAAGATATCAGAGTTCGCTATAGAAACGTCGTTGATTAAGCTCCGTATGACCCGGGTAGAAACCGAAGAACATTTTATCCAGCATATGCACTCGGAGAACCTTCGATCTTTGATATTTTTTCGTTGTTTCAAACGTTACTACGGTGACAGCTAGGGGAGCGTTCAGGTTTTCTAATAGGCTGTAATTACCAATATTTTGGTGGCATTTGAGATGTTTCGTTCAAATTAGATGTCTTTCTAAGTGTTTTATATATTTGAAGTAGATACTGCAGGGATCTTATCGTAAGAAGTAATCGCACTTAAATAATTATGAAAGAAAATCAAGCACATATTTATTGTATTTTAGTAATTAAGAAGTTACTGGTTACTGGCGTGAGAATAGTACCAAATAAGACGACCTACCTAATGAAGGTTTTCTAGGGTTTTCTTAAATTTCTTTACGTGATACACAGGGCAAGATCCTTAAATTATAGCCCGCGGACCCTAGTCAACCTTTGGCTATCTAGCTCTACCTTCCACACGCTCCCATTTCAATTCATTTCCTATGCCATTAAAGGAGAGTTGCCTGTTTCAAGATTACCCTCATGTAGCCTGTTAAACAAAACAAAAAAAAGGTCCTGCCCCCCGCCCTCAGCCACCTTCATGCAATCAGTATATAAGTGCCTGTTTGTAATAAATGCAATTAACCCTGGAAACCGTTTTCATACAATCCTGGCCATATTTAGATTGATTGATCCATCACCTTTAGTCTTAACTTTATAGATATAATTGTTTGGGATCTTTTTTTTCTTGATGTTCCAACTTAAATTTTTTTAAGTCATACAATTATATGAATTATGCTTTCCCTCCACAGATCTTTCTCTTCGGATGCCATGACTGGTTCCTCAGTGATGTATAATGTTGTCGCCGTCGTAGTAGTAGAGATTCTCCCAAAGCTACCACGAAATGATGGCTTCGTTTCCGTTGTCGAGATGGTAGTATTTGAGTAGTCACTCTGTAGAGATTAGGTAGCTTGTGGGGACGGCGCACATTATAAGAAAATGGAGAATGAATCAAGATTCACTTCCGGAAATAGGAGTTTTCTAGGATTGACGTAGGATAGGAGAGATTTCTTCCAGGATTGAGTTCGGATTGGAGCTAAGTCCAAATGTTCAGAACTGCGAGGAGTGCTGGCTGCAGCGAGACAGACTTCACTTGAAGTAGAAATAATAACAGAAGAACAAAGGTCGAGTAGATGAATTGATCAGTCTTATGTCTGAAGACTGAGTGCAATTCAAGAACTGCCCCTATGGGCTCATTACCGCCGTTTTATATCGGCTTTTAACCTAGTTACAAGAAGGCCACAGAAAAGACTTAGGCAGTCAGCGTCCTACCAGTTGCGAGTGTAATAGTCGCGTTTTAACTGAGGTAAGCGTGCCCCATTTATAACAATCATAACATTCATTGCTACATTACAGATGGTAGAAATATACATGATGTGTTTGATTTATACACATTCCCACTGTTGTTTCTATTCCAAGCTGAATGAGCTCGCCTTCAGTGATCTTATTTTGCTTGGCGTTAACAAAACGTCTTGTATTCATCCTTTTACATGGAGATAAAGTTATGTTTTCAGTTCCTGCTTTATGTTTCGTTATTAATGTTGGAAGTTTTAGGATTCACTAATTTGTTTCACAGCAGTCTCTAGCTCGTTAAATTATGAACTGAAACATATGTTATATTGTACAAACAGCTCTCGGGCTTCTGACGGAGTGGAATTGATGTAAAGCGACGTTTCGATTAGTCTCTGTCACAATTTTCTGGTGAAGTGACTCCGGGATGTGGCTATCTATTTATAAGATAGCAGTAGGTTACTTCCTCTTGTTTGTAGCGTGATTCAGCGTGAGAGATTGAGTTATTGTTTCCGTTCTTCCTCATTCCTTTCCTTGCCGAGAATGCGAGCCACGGCCCGGTTCCAGGCAGTACTTAACACGAATTCTGAGTCCCAGTTTAGCAAACAAAATAAATTTCAAATGCTTCTAATAGTACACTGTCCCAGAAATGATCTTTGTTTTGCTTAAATCAATTTTATGGCCGAGCATTAATGTATGTTCAGCTACTATGTATTTGGCAGGTTGTTTGAGCGTGATGTATCTTTCGTGCTCCGTTATTTGATCTTGAACAGTCTGTCCAATATACTTAAACCCACAGGCACAAGAAATGTTATAAACTCCCGGGATTCTGAGTCCCGGTTTGTCTTCTACAGGTATTAAAAAGTTCCGGATTTGGCCTGTGGTTGTTCTTATGGTATGTTTGGCCAAAATTATGTTTATTCTTCCCGTTGCCCGTCCCGCGAAAGGAAGAACAACTATAGGACTCTGCGGTAAGCGTCCGTTCTGCAAAATGGGCCAAATTTGATCGCATGTATAAAATGCATGGTTCATATGTACGTTTGAAAAATATTATGACATATAGATCTTTCGCTGCCGAGTAATTGGCCTCCAAACTGAAGTCAAATTTTGCCGGGAAAAAATTTGATGGTGGTTTTGTCATGGATAGATATCTGAACGGCCAACTGAACTACTTTTTTGATCATGCAACTTCATTATGGGATATGAGTTGTGCCGATAAGCCAAGTTTCATGCTTATCTGGCCTCTAGAATTGATTTAGCACGGGATCAAAGTTGGCCCTTTTAGCGTCTCGCGCGCAAAAGCTAAGCAACACAAGTTAGCTTCAGAGGCCTATAGCTGCTCTAATACAGAAAATTTAAACATAAAAATACATGTTTCGTGTGCAGCAAAGCCTGCTCTTTGTAATGGTGCAATTTTTTAAAAATTGGTCTGACATATTTTAGCCTGATATTTTTTTGGGTAACTTTCATGAGGAAAATCTCAAGACAATGAGTATAATAGTTTTTCTCTTTCTTCAAATCTTATTATGTTGCTGTCTCTCCTCAGTTGCAAGATATGGTGGCATATAGATCTCTTGCTGCTGAGTAATTTGCCGCGACTTTGTCTAAAAAAGATATCAGAATGGACAGTTGAATACTATTTTGATCATACCACTAGATTCTGAGGTATAAGTTGTATCGATAAGCCAATTTTCACATTTATCTGGCCGCTAGAACGGGTGATTTGATATAGGATGACTCCAGACCCCAATCTTTTATTATCTACATTAGTAGATGTGCTCTTTGATACCCATGCTCCTAGCATCAAAACTCATTTATTTGCTGATGACTTTAGTATCTGCCTTAGCTCAAACCTCAAGGGAACATGAATTTTATTACACAAAATGTCTCCAAAATTATACATGATTGATGTTCTGCTGAATTGGTATGTTAAATACTGAAAATTTTCATATAGGAATCGAAGCCTTGCCTTCAGTACAAGAGATGAACAATCAGTTTTCTTGGTTTCGTTATCAACCAACTTTGGCCTGGGACAATTACATCCAAAATATTGGTCCAAAGAAAATAATTAAAGCATTTGCAAGGCATTTAAAACCATGTATCAGCTCAAATCTTCTGAGAGCATTGTAGTTTTCTCAAGCATACAGCCATGTACAGAACCATTTTTCATTGACACACCAGTCCTTAGCAAAGAGACTATCAATACTATTTTTTCTTTTTTGGTGGGTAACAGGCAACATGATGGTGATCCTGAAGCAGGCAACTCCCTTTAATAGCATAGGAAGGAACTTGAAAAGGGGAGATGTGGAAGATAGAGCAAGGTAGCCAAGGGTTGACTAGGGCCCCCAGGCTGTAGTGTAAGGATCCTACCCAGTGTTTCACCTAAAGGTGATGCAGGGAAAACCCTAGAAAACCTGTATCAGGTAGGTCGGGATAGTGGGGACTACTCCTGCGCCCTTCTGATGACGGGAAACTGGTTTGTTGTGGGAACACAACAATCCCGCCTCAGTATTGAGCAGCTGACTGGTCCAATGAGATCAGTAACAACTCTTACTGTATGCTGAAAGTCTTTGACACCTGCCTAAGGCCGTCTCAGCCTGCAGCAGTCTTAAATTAGTTACCTTGGCCATGGACCAAGGGGGGAAGGAAAAAGGGAAAACCAGGAAGGAGTAAGTCAGCCCTGACAGATTTACCAGAACTCCACCTGGCTCTCACTCATTACCAATGAGGATATCCTCATCCTTCGTCATTCATCAAAACTATATATCAGTGTCTGTATATACAGGTCAGGACACAATGCTAGTAATCATGTCGTCTGCCATGTACTATTGTATGGGCTTACTAATACAACATTGTACTTTTCTTGGATAAGATCGGTTTATTCTATATTATAGATTAGAAGAACTTTGGACACTATTTTAGAAAGTTTTAAGAAGAACTGAAACACGACAAGCAATTGAAATAAGCCTCCAACAGTGACATACAAACAATTGCTTTTCGCAGTGTTGCAGTGGTCGATGTCTGACACATAAACAAATGTGTTAGCAGTGCTCCAGTCGCTAACGTCGGCCAAACTAAAATTATGTAACCTACCCGAAATGCCTCGTAAAGGTTTGATTTATTAACACTGACAATGTCTGACCTTGTAATGTCATTGTAAAACAATAGTTTGTAATTAATTCCCTTTACAAATATCTTGCTGTGATACACATACCATTTCAAGATATTAATATAAATTTCAGAAGGAATTGTTTTAAATAAAAGTCAGTTTCAAATATGGTAACTATAAGTTGCTTGAAAACAATTTTAAATCACAGATTTTATAAATATACTTTCTATTCCTTAACTTTGTAACAATTTGAAAGTCAAGTTCACTAAGAATGGCTGAAATAATTACTGAATTACTGAAGATAAATTGCTAACTTTATAATATTAATCCTGAATTTAAAAACATTTGGCATTATGATTTTAATTTAAGAATAAATTATGCACCTACAAATGCCAAACTGAACCACTTTATTAATTCAAAGAAAATAAAGTTTTTATTAAAAATAAACCATTATTACTTTAGAGGAGGCATTAAAACAAATATTCAAATAATATATTTGACATCTGGTTAGTAAATAAAGAAGTTAAACACATTTCTTTTATTTTACAATTAAAAGAACTGAAAATAAAAACATATAAACAAATATTAAAACCAAACATTTGACTTTGGTTAGTACATATATAACAATGAGTTAAAAACAAATCTATTTAATAACTCTATTAAAGTCCATGAATAGTGCTAAGGTTCACAGAAATAATCATGTCAGCAACATTGTGGCAGTGTTTTAGGTACATTTAAACTATTCAGCACTACACATTTCACAGAGTCCATTACATTTTCAGCCTTTAACAATATTTTACTGTTTCTATTGAAAGTAATTTCAGTCTGCTTAATTATATCAAGCACAGCTTCTGAGGGGTAAATTAAATTTCCCTTATTAACAGTTATTGTCCATTGACGTGGTTTATGTTGTGGAACTTCTATTGCAGATATGAACTGTATACACAAGGAACACACAACTTTCTTCACAACATGTGCAAGTTAGTGGACAAAACATCCATCTAAATAACATAAACCTGCCACTAGGACAGAATTTAATGATTTTGTATTCCTTTCACAAAATTGCAGGATTCTACTATTCTGTTTTATGGTCCTGTTGAAGGTAGTAGATACTCCACACTCCTCAAATACTTGTCCCGGTCGTTTGTTTCCTATAGCACATTTTATATGTAAGGCACTGTCTTGTTGGTCCTATGTTGATAGTACCAGATCTTTGCAAATACTGGATCTGACTGTCCAAGATCTGCTGAAATCTATTTCCCATTACATGTAGTTAATCTTTATGAATCTTAACCTAAAAATATAAGCAAAATTAATAATCTCTTAACCGTAGGGTGTTTACAATACACAGACTTTTTGAATCTAATAGTTAATCTTCATTAATTACCTCAGATTTCAGCTTTAAATTCTATTACTGGAGTTCCTACATTGTATTATTCTGAGAAACATTCTCTGTGACAAATTCTTAGACATGTGCTCAATTGTACAATCCTGAAATATACAATTTCTATTAGAGCTTTATACAATGTAAAATTGATCACTTAGGACAGTTGGATATAGCATCCCACATAAACTATTTTCTGCGGTCTGCTCTTTTCAATTGGAAATGCGATTCTTTGAAATGCAACTGAAATAACTTAATGCATAATTATGAAAAGCGGTACTTGGTAACATGCAAAGTCAAATGATAAGTTCCAAATACATTCACAAAAGGTAGTGGTATTAAATAAAAACCTTGTCTGTAATTGGTCATAAATTTATTAAATTTAATTACATGTAATTGTGCTAAATTACATAAATCCATCTACTTCGTCTCCATAAAGTATAGAACACTGCCACTAAATATCTATATACAGCATATATAATATAAGTAAACCATATTCTAAGAAATTATTCATAAAATTGATAAATTATATTCTGTGATATTGCAGGCAGACATTAATTTTGCTTTTTGGAGCTATTGATAAAGTTAAATTATTAATTTTGTTGCGTATATAGTCCTTTTGGATCCCCGGGTGAGTACGGGTAGTATTGAATAAGTAGTATACACGTTAGATTAGCACTTTATTTAGTATAATACAACATGACTTATATGGATACATTCTGTAAGACGACTGCTCACGCATTCGAATTGTCAACGGGTCCTCCCCACTCTCGCGTCAGACGGTGGCGCTTTCTGGAGGCGGCGCCACGAACGAAACGCTCTAACGAACAAACACAACATTCCTCCCCCCCTAAGTTTCGTAGTCCGATAAGTAGGGTGGAGGACGACGATTCCTCGCAGGCAAGGACCTCGCCCTTGCTTGGGTCCTAGGAGTCGACGGACTGCGGATCGGCGTTCCTGACGAATCCTGGCTTAAATTTGCATAAGGTGGTTCATGGTTTCCCGCAGGCGGTTCCTCTGGATCAGCTGCGGCGGCCATGGTCCCAGTCGGATGAATCTCGGACTCAGTTTGAATCTCGGAGTCCTCTTCGAGTTCATCACTGTTGGTCGGATCTGTACCATTGATACGTCGACGGAGTTGATCAACGTGACGACGCCAGACTTGTCCATAAGGGTCTGCACGCGGTAGGATACTGGACCGGTGACCTCGATGACTGTTGCCGGAACCCACTTCGGATAGTTTCCAAAGCCCTTCGCGTAGACTTGGTCTAACGGCGCGAAGACTCGGAGTCGTGGATTGGCTCTGGCATCTGCTTGGAGTCGTTCCTGCTTTGACGACATTTCCGCTGAGAAGTCGGGGTGCAGACGGTCTAAGCAGGTCTTGAGGCGACGTCCCATTAGAAGTTCGGCGGGGCACGTGCCTGTAGTGGCGCTTGGAGTAGAATGCTGGGCTAGCAGGAATCTTGCGAGCCTCAGGTGCCACTTTCCAACAATGATTCGCTTCAGCGCATCCTTCGCAGTCTGAACCATTCGCTCGACTTGTCCGTTCGAAGACGCATGCTTGGGAGCGACGGCGATATTGTGAATATCATTATTACTGGCGAACTCCTGGAACTCGGCGCAGGTGAAGCCAGTTCCATTGTCAGACACGATGGTGTCAGGAATACCATGCGTAGCGAACAATGGTCGTAGTGCTTGAATTGTCGAAATAGCGTCTGTCGGTTTTACTCGAATTACTTCCAACCATTTGGATCGACGACTAGAAGAAATATGGAACCTTGATATGGGCCAGCGTGATCGATGTGAAGTCGAGACCACTGCTTCTTAGTACATTCCCATAGGAAAACAGGTGCTTTCGGTGGTGCAGGACGAGTTAACTGGCACGTCTCACATCGGTTGACGACGTCCTCGATCTGCGCGTCGATGCTCGGCCACCAAACGTAGCTCCTGGCTAGTGCCTTAGTCTTGACGATGCCTTGATGATATTCTTCTGTAAACGTTGTTTTGAAAATTGCATTGTTTATATGTCGTCACATATGTTTGCAGCATAGATAATTATTATGAGAAAATTGTGAGAAAATAATAATTGCATATGATTTCAAATAAAATTTTTTTTGCAGTGATTTGTCAGTCTTTTCTTATAATTGTTTTGATATGCTTGAGTTGCTAATTAAAGGTTTGCAAAATAATGCATATGTAAGCCAACATTTTTCACTTTCCATTTGGTGTTGAGAAGGCAGATCAAAGGATCACGCCAAAACAGTCATGTCTCTCTCATTACATATCATATATATTATTTTATTGGTACTATCTACACTGACTATGACATCTGAGTAAAGCAAGTCAAGTCAATTTAATAGTATTATAAGAATGTTAACAGACTGTCTGGATTGATAATTTTAAGAATGAAGGAATGTTTGAAATTTAAAATATTAGGCAACTCCTGCTGCTGGAGAAGCTAATAAATAAAATAAATCATAATATTTCTTTACATAAATGCTGCAGCTATACTTTTATAGATAGTAATTTTTTTATGATGATTATTTCCAATTTTGGTAAGAGAATGAGACTTCTTTATCAGTATCATACTTGAGCTAATCATCTTAAATGAGACTGTGCTTGACCAATCAAGTGACAGATATGTTTCAACACAGAATAAAACTAGTACTGGATTCTCTGCTAAGCTAGATCTATGCTTCACATGTCCATTTTACTGCAAATAAAATATAGCTATTTTTCTCAACTAAAGATAATTAAAAATATTTTTATGGACAGTCAAATGACAAATTGTTTAATATCCTTGTGTAATGTGTTTATTTTTGATACTTTGTAAGTAGATATGATATTAATGTTAGGGCTATAGCGATCTCTGTTCTAAGTAAGCAGACAGAACTGTCTACAGTTAATTTCACCCTGTATTTATTAATTGAGTTACAGAGTTAAATGGTTCATCCACATGCTGTGACACTCAGTAACATTACAAAGCACCCTATTCCAGGTTACTGAACAATCTTTTTAAAATATCTAATAATGTTGTGGATTCGAAGGTAACTTAATTTTAATCACATGGCTACACACAACCGCACACTCAAAGTTCACCCGAATGACTGACAAGTTTGTAGCTTTTCCCGCCGGATGGCGCTGTCCACTCTTACAAATAATTAATATCTACTACTATGAAAGATATCAGATTAAGCCTCTGTCACCAAACATTGCAAGTGTGGTATACATCTTTACAGCTATGAAATTTCAAATAGGAAGTATTTACAATTTATTTTAAATTATTATATTGATTATTCTTTTCTCAGGGTATTTGGGTCTAGTTACAGATACACATTTTTTTAAACAAAAGTCTCAGTAAATGTTTTAGACTTGATGAGACCCAAAGCTATTTCAAATATGGGGTCCCTTTATTAAGTCCAGATATTCTGCGGTGATAACAAATGATTTCTGGATAACTAAAGGGGTAAACTAAAATACAATTTAATATAAGCATACTGATAGTGAAATAATAATATATGATTTTTTTTTGCTATCAGAATTTTTGGAGTATTTCGGGCTCTCTTCAGGGTGGAGGCCTAAGCTATAACTTCTCTAGCATATATGTAAATCTGGTCCTGGTTCTTGTTGAGATTAATTTCCGAGTTCATTTTCAATTACACGTTACAACAGTCCAAGAGTATCATAGGAAAATTGATTATAAATTTACAATTGTCTCTAATAAGTTCTTATATGTTGTGATTTTTAGTATTAAAATTACTAAAATTATTTTTGAATTGTAGTATTGATGCTGGGTGCATCAATGATACAATATTAGCTTACTTATGTCAATATTTTGGTAACACATTAGAGTAGCACTGGAACTGAAACATTATTTTACAAAAATTGAATATCAAAAATACAATTATTATTTTCTTACATAATTATGTAAGAATAATAATCTACGATGCAAAATTATGTGATGACATCAAATACACTGCAATTTCCAAAACAAAGTTTACAGAAGAAAAAATATGTATTTACACATCATTACAAATTGATAATTTAGCTTTATAAATAGTTCCAAAAATCAGAATTAAAGTGTGCCTGCAATGTCACAGAATGTAATTTATCTATTTTATGAATAATTTATTAGAATGTTTTACCCATATTATATATGCTGTAAAGATTCTTATAGATAATTGGTGGCAGTGACCTATAATTTTTGGAAACATAATAGATGGATTTTGTATTTTAGCACAAATACGTATAATTAAATATACGACCAATTACAGACACTATTTTTATTTATTTTAACACTACCTTTTGTGACTATATTTGAACTACCTCAGGTATTTCTTCAAATGCTAAATTTTGATGTAATTTCAGCTGAAGCTGCTGTTCTTGTAGGCAGTCAAATTAAGATTTTTATGTTCATTAAATTTAATATGTCAGTAAATTAGCTGTAGAAGTTCCAAATATTTTATGAAATGTCATGTTTAATTAAAAATAACTGTATCTGTTATTTGTCATAAATTTATTCGACACCAATTGATTTACTACTTATGATTACACATAAATATGACTACGTTGTTTCTAAAGCTAGTGTTGTGCTTATGGCAGATGCCTTAAGACCATAAAGAAGTTACATCAAAGTTTTCTGACTTAAATATTTACAATAAATAAAAAAACGTCCAAAAAAGTCAACATTAAAAGTATAACTATTTACTGTATTAAGAAAAGCGACGTTTCATCTCCATTTTGAGAGGTCTTCAGGCTTACTACTGCGGCTTTGCGTGCGAGACGCTAAAGGGGCCAACTTTGATCTCGTGTTAAATCAATTGTGGATTCCAGATAAGCGTGGCACTTGGCTTATCAGCACAACTCATATTCCGCAATGAAGTGGCTTGCTCAAAGGAGTAGTACAGTTGGCCGTTCATGACCAAACCACTATCACATTTTGTCCCGCCAAAATTACTCGGCAGCAAAAGATCTATATGTCATAATATTTGTTTTTATATCCTTAATTTGTTTCAAATACTGACAAGAACCACATTTTCATGGTCGGACGTCTAGTGTACGTTAAAAATTGTTCTAAATTTTCCGTGCAGTAGTCTCATAAAAGGGTCGTTATATATATTCACAGACCTTCATTGTTCTTATAAGAATAATCTATACCAATAAAAAAAATTTGAAGCGTCTGTCTGTCCGAATGTTTGTCTGCAAAAGGTTCCGACATGGCTCAAAGGTTTTCAATGAAAATTCGAGGGTTAAAAGAAGATAATTTTACTTCGTGCGTATTACATTTCAATAATGATATTAATATATATGTAATTAATATTCTACGTGAAAGTAATTTTTCAAAACGTGCCTTAAAATCGCCAAACGAATGCGGGTAGCCTACACTTTTGATCTTTATGCTCCGAAACGGCTTAAGAAATTTCAATGAAAATTTCAGATTGAAACAGGAATTTAAATTTAAACTTTCGTGTATGTTTCATTTCGATATCTTGAAGAGTTCAGAAGATATGTATATAAATATTTATAAATTCATTGAATTGTCGCGAATTGTTCATTTTTATTTATTTATTTTTGTATTAACAAGCTACATGAGGGTGATCCTGAAACAGGCAACACCCCTTTAATAGCATAGGAAGGGAATTAAAAAGGGGGGATGTGGAAGGTTGACTAGGGCTTCTAGGCTATAGTTTAAGGATCTTACCCGGTGTTTCACCTAAAGAGATGCAGGGAAAATTCTACAAAACCTGCATGAGGTTGGTCGGGCATTGGGTCCTAATCTCACGCCCTTCCGAATGACGGGAGAAAAGTTTGCTGTGGGGTCGCAGCATTCCCTTCTCCGTGTCTCCATCAGTTTCAGGAGACAGTTGGCTGACTGTACCAATGTGATCAGCGAAAGACTTGCCTCACCGCAGTACATATACCTCCTTAAATAGGTGAAGGTGTCTCGGCATGTGAGAACTTTGATCAAAAACCAGAGAGAGTAAGAGGAATTCCCCACGCGTTTGCTGTGGGGTCCAAAACGTATGTTGTAAACCAACTGCGAGCTATAAGGTTTGTCCTGAAGCGATAATAAATAAATGATACCGCACTTTTTATATATCCAATGAACGCAACTTTATCAAAATTATGTACCAGTTGTTTCGTTTTTCGGGCTAAATAAAAAGAAGTATTTCGGCGCGAACGAAGTCGTGGTGGGTTAGCTAGTCATAAATCAATTTTTTAATGTGTTTCTTACTCTAACAGTCAAAATTAAACACTAAATATGATTTCAGCGTACATTTTATTTGTCAAAAGTAGTCATCACAGGTCACCTTTTCATGTATTATTAATAATATAACAATGTAAAATTGACAAAATCATTTATAAAAAATGTTAATCATTATAATTAGACCTAAGTTACATGGCATTTACATATTGGAGTAAAATTAATGTTCAACTAATATTCCTAGCCTGTACAGATTACTTGCGACTACCGTGATATATTTACAAATGTACAATAAATCGTTTTTTATAAAATAAATTAGTGGGCGTTACTTTAAAGTTATCATATAAAAATATATGTAAAAGATTTGTTTTTGCGTTTCCTCGTATGGTTCTGCTTAACATGGTAGTAGTAAAACACGAATAATATAGGGATTGCAGGTAGACTATTCCAAGCTTCAGACTGGTAATCCGTTGAATTTAATATTCACATTAATTCATTTCATCACATGTCCTTAAGATTCGTTACTAATGCTGTCAGCACAAATTTTTGTGCTGAATTTTAATTTAATTGAGTTTTAAACACTAAGGAAAATTAATTGAAATACAATGATCGATTTGAGTAAACCAATTTCAATACATACTTTTATTATTGCAATATTGAACCCAGTACCTTAAAGTTAGTTGTTATTATTACACCCGTCTAAAATGTAAATCTATATACAATATTATAAAATAAATAAAGATCATCATGGAATTGACAATAAGAAACGGAAGTCTCCTTTAAAACGTTAACTTGTAAAGTTCCTGATTACTCTACAGCATTTCGATTAATTTTTCCTCTAATTGTGTGGTACGATTTAAAATATTTCCCTACTCAAAATTATCGGAATAATACTTATCTTCTGAAACTTTCATATTTAGTTGGAATCCTAAGATGACTTAACATTTATGTAAATATGAGAACAATTATTTTTGTATTAAAACGAGGTATATATGCAAGACCCTTATCGACTTAAAAACGCATTACACAAATGATTTGTAGACCAGAGGTTGGCTATTGGATGGTGACTTCCAGGAGCTGGCCTGCGTTCAGTTGCTGCTCGTCACGCTGCCGGCTGTCAACAGATAACATCAACAATTCAACATCATATCTGCGAATCGCGCACACTTAAGAAATTTAACAAAAACAGAAAGTTTATATACTATCCTTACGCTACAGTCTCTACTTCCTAATTATGTATAGATGCACATTATTTCGCTTGCTTAACTCTCTCTCTCCCTCCCCCTCTCTCTCCCTCCTCTACAATCTCTTCGATCATGATCTCTTCTCTTCCATCCTCTTATTCCCATCTTTCTCAAGTCTGAAATTACATTATCCATCCACCTATATCTTGGTCTTTCCTTTGCCATTGTATGATGATGCATTTCTTTCACTGTTCTCTTTGTTATCCGTTATTCTGTTATTCTCTCCACATGACCAATCCAGTCGACCCTCCGCACCTTCACAAATCTAACCACATCCTTTCCTTGAATCGGCTAGTCTAAATCCGCGTTATACTTTGTCCTCCATCATTCCTCTGTCTTAACTGGTCTAAATATATTCCGTAACATAACATTCAGAGGGTATTTACATCTGAATTCCTTAGGGTCCAGGTTTCTGATCCGTAAGTCACCACCGGTCATACCATAGTGTTATATATTTTCAGTTTTGTTTTTAGATTAGTAAATAACTGTTTATCTGCGTAATATGCTAGATTACCAGCCAGTAGTCTTTCCTAATCTCTCTACTAATGTACAGCATTACCCCCAGGTATTTGAAACCTGATACTCCTTCCCCGTTACTAACTCCTGAGGACTTCTTTTGCTCTCTGTCCTAGACATTCCCATAGACAGTCTTTTTTCATTAACTGCAACTCCTCCTCTCTCCATTTCACTATACGTTTGATTAAGGAAGCTTACTGTCCTGCTTATAATTTCCACATCATCTGCATAAGCACAGATTTCGTTGGACTTTACAAATATTGTCCCCTTTTGAACAATTATGTTTATCACCTTATGTAGCGCTAGATCAAATAACACTGCTGAAAGTCGATCTCTTTGTTTCATTCCTGTCACTAAGCTTGTTACCGACTTTCACTTACAGTCATTTTTATCAGCTTTATTAATTTTGGGGGAATATTTTATGTTTCAAGTGCCATCCAGTTAACACTGTCAAATGCCTGCCTCAAGTCAATAAAAATGAAAGGCAAGTCTATGTCATGTTCGTAAAAATTTTCCACGATCTGCAAATAGTAAATATCTGATCAGTAGTGCTTATGCCAGGCACTGATACTCTCCAAGTTTTTTTAGCCTCTTACAAATCGGCCCAGATAGGATTTTATATGCTACACTAATTAGCGTAATACCCCTATAATTTTCACATTTAAACTTATCCCCTTTCTTGTAAATTGGGCAAATATTCCAGACTTACTATTTTGAGGAATTGTTTCAGATTTACATATCCTTACTATCAGTCTATATATTGCTATCATAATAGTTTTTCCTCCCACCTTCAGTTCTACAGTTATATCGTCCTGTCCTGGAGCTTTATTTTTATTAGTTTTCTTCAAAACACACTCAACTTCTTCTAATGTTGGTTCCTGTACTGCTCCATCATTTTCTCTATCTTCTACATTTAAGTTATACTGTTCTTCTTCCCTTTCTATACTTAATATTTCCTGAAAATGTTCACCCTATCTATTAATAATTTGGCCTTCTTCAGTAATTTTTCCCCTTTCTTATATTAATGAATCTGCAACAGCGATAGTGTTATAGATACGTAGCAGCAAATGACCGAATACTTGCTATGCTACATTTATAATTTCTTATATAAAACATTAATAAGAGTATAATTTTTAAATCTTGAAAATTATAAAATAAAATTGGCACACATTTATAACACAAAAGTATTTTTTAATTATCATATTTTAAGTAAAGTTAATTAAGGTGTTAAGTGTCACATCACATGATTGTAGTATTGTATGAAGAATCATACGGTAATACGGTAGTATGGCGAAAGAACTTATATAGAACAAGCGATGAAGAAGGTTAAAACGGAATATGCAGAAGGGATCATACTGCAAGAAGAAATAAAAACCCTATGCTTTGCCGAAGATATTGTAGTATTAGGAGAGTCACTAGAAGACTTGGAAATCATAGTAAATGGCACGAACATGGTCCTGGAGAAAGTGTTAAATATGAGGATTAATAGAGCGAAAACTAAGGTAATGGAGTGTAGTTGTGGATACAGTGGAATAACAAATGGTGTTAGATCGGGAAGGGATATTTTGAAGTAAATTAAGGAATTCTGCTATTTGTGAAGGGATGGTAGACGTATAGTGGACATAAAGAGTTGGATAGCACAGGCAAGGAAGGCTTTCGCGGAAAAGAGGAATTTATTACGGGTAATATAAGTGTGTACATTATATATATTTATAAATAAATAAATATTCGTATGGAGCATTGCGTTATATGGATGTGAACGTAGACGATAGGAGTTAAGGAAATGTGGTGCTGTAGGCGAATGCTGAAAATCAGATGGGTGAATAGAATGACAAACGAGGAAGTTCTAAACAGAATAGGGGAAAAGCGAAAAATGTGGAGGACGTTGACTAAGAGAAGGGATATATTAATAGGCCACGTTTTAAGACACGAGGGTCGTAATATTAGCATTAGAGAGAAGTGTGTGGGATAAGTACTGAAGAGGGAAGTCTAGGATGGAGTACGCTAAGCAGATTAGGGATCATGTGGGTTGTGCTAGTTATAAAGAAATGAAAACGTTTGCGCAAGATAGGTTAGCATGTCTTAGGACTGAAAACCACAAGTGTCACACCACGTGATAGCATTATTGTATGCAGGATGATACGGTAGTATGGCGAAAGAACGGAAATGCCGCCCATTCAATATTATTTTTATAAAATAACTCCCGACTGTGTTTTATTAAAAAATACTGTTCAAAATGTACAAAGACTATTTCATTAATGATTTTTTTAAATATACTATTACAAATTGAAATATTAAACTACTTTACTTTTAAATAAGACTTTTAATTCACAGAAAGACGAATTGCTTTCATTGTAGCTCAGTCATGCGACTAAGGTTTGAAGATCGAAATGGAAAAATCTCTACCGAATCGGGGAATTGAATGGAACCTCACCCTTAGCGGGTGGTTGCTCTAATCAGACCCAGTCAACGCCAGGAGCCGACGCCACATCGTTAGAGTCCTGTAGGAGAACGATGATAATCGATTTCTTTTGTCCAAATTGAACGATATGGACGTAAATGACATGTAGTTCCAGCAGAACGACGCTACGTGCCACACAGTGGAAATTCTGCATGAACGATTTGAGGGTATGGTTGTCTCTTGCACAGGTGACGTGAATTGTTGCCAAGATCGTGCGATTTGACTCCGTTAAACCTATTATTTTAATGTTTCTTCAAGTCGCAGGTCTGTGCCAACAAACTGTAACCGACCCATGCCCTTAAAGTCAACATAACCCAGGCCATCCCTGAAATTCAGCAGGATACATGCGTAGAGTCATTGAAAATTGAGCCACTCGGATCCGTGCCACCGTAATGACATACATGGGCATTTCAAATGAGAAAATAATTTCGTTAATACCTCACACACACACCTTAATTTATTCCATTTCAATCTCTACCCACCCTTATAGAAAAACTACACACACACACACGAAAACATATATATATATATATATCATGGCTATAATTAGCTGGTTCAAGTTATTGTCTCTAAAATTGAAGCAGAAATTCGCGGGTAAAAATAAAATTATTATAAAGACTCTCAAAATAAAAAATAACTTGAAAATTAATTTATGATTGTATCACATGTGAACATATGCAGCAGCCATTGAATTAAATTGACCGTACTTATGACAATTAATGCACATTTGTCACAACAAGAGCAACTCCTCACGCCGGTACAGCAATATTAGTTAACATAATTATGCTATAGAAGAATGCTAAAAATCATATGGGTGGATAGAGTAACTAACCAGGACGTTCTAAGCAGAATAGGGGAAGAGCGAACAATTTGGAGGACTTTGACTAGGAGAAAGGATAGATTAATAGGCTAAGTTTATAGACTCGAGGTTCTCGTAAAATTTGCTTTAGAGAAAGAAGAACAGAAGAGGGAGGCAAGGATAGATTACGCTTAGCAGATTAAGGAGGATGGGGTATGTGTTAGCTATGCAGAAGTGAAAAGGCTTGCGCAGGCTAGGTTACATGGAGGATTCTATCAGACGAGTCTTAGGACGGAATTCCACAACAAATGAACTAAGAGCAGAACGCCATGTATTTATCATGAAATAAACGCCATTGGGTTATACACTAAACGTCTTCATATAGAAATGTATTTAAATATTATTGCAAGAAGTCTCCCCGACAACCAAAGAGAACAGAAAGTATAAGGAGCAAGAGGGCAACTGTGGCACCCCTGTGGTGCACAGGACGTATAATACTTTATTATACAATATTTTCATCGTTTCACAAAACACTTATAATATTTATTATTATGTGAAACGTCTGGAAAACCAAATTACATATGTAATAATAAATCATATAATAAAAGTATTATATTGAATTAAATGACGACCGACTCAAAGGAATTACAAGTTTTTCCTATTCCAAGAACAGTTCGTCCATAATTTTATGACTTTTTCCTGGAATCATTGTTTATTTATAGGAAAGGAAGTCGAACAATTACTTTAGAGTTTATTTTCGAATAATACTTTAATTTTGCGAGCTTAATCCATCACTGGACGCAATTCAGGAAACAAATGACAATTAAACTTAGCTTAAGAAGAAATTTGCTTGCGTATGCCCTTGCCTCAGGAAGTTAAAAAATTGTAGACAAAATGTTTTAACTAATAAAACAAGAATTTGTCATTCTTTAATTCTATATAAAATTACATTTGATTTAAAAGAGTTTTATTTAATTTAATGAAAATTATAAATACAGAAAACATGTTATACATTACAGAAATTACGACATTCAAAGGAAAATATAGAACACGAAACCATGTATTAATTTATGTTGATAATTTAGTGAATTATTTAGAATATACTTTTGCTACTAAAAGTTAGAAATTTAATTCAGAGAAGGAAAATCACTACATTACCAAGTACTTGTGAATTGTTCATTGATCTGTAATTAAATTTATTCCCATGTTAGTGGCTTCAATAAAAATTTTTAACTTGTATTATTATAAAGAAATTGTTCAAATGCCTATATATTCGGTTACTCTTGCAACAAATTCTAAATTGAGTTGCGCATTATCAAAGACTACGTATATGATTAAGTTAATGTAATTGAAAAATACTGGTTAAGCATTTACAACTTATTTTATTCTTGATATTTCCGGTATGCCAAAATACATTACCAATAAATGCATTTCAGTTCAGTAAAACACTTATGCAATCTTCTGTGTCTTATGACTTTATTTCGATTTAAAGATATCACAATTAATGTTATATTAGTGAACCTTTTTATTATTAAGGAGTTGTTCATAAACAGGCAACGTTTCCTCTGATTTTACAGATCTCCAGACCTGTATACGAACACTAATAAACACGTTGAAAAGTATTCGAGCACATCCGCAGAGTTACTATAAGTGGGGAACGAGGAGGATTGCGTTACGCGTTTGCGTCACAGGAGCGCAAATTTAGCACGCTATAAATGCACCGTCCCACGCCTTCACTTTGTTTATTTCTCTCGTTAATCATCTGATGTGAATTTGCACCCACAACTAAAAAAAGACAACCATACTGTGTATATTAATTGTGTTTTTATTTAATTTTATTTGTGTGTTGTAACCGTTAGAGCAGGAAGATTACAAAATCCTCCTACATCACATGGGAGAAATATTCATAATTGGAGGAGACATTAATGCAAAATACACAGACTAGGGATAATGACTAAACACAACGAAAGTAAGTGAACTAAGAAAGGCAATCAGAATAATAGGAGCAAACGTTCACTCGACAGGAAAACCAACGCAATCACCCACTGTCAGAAATAATATTTTAATCGCACTCTTTGATTAAAAATAAATTCAGACAGAACATTCTAACTAGGAGAATGGCGAGCAAGAGGTTGGAATTTCCCGGTGCCAGGGTCTCTGGATGAAAACCTGTCTGCCTGTAGCTACAACAGATTGGGCTTGTTTTGCTGAATGAACGATCACCCTTCAAATTTTTCCAAGGACACATTTACTTCGTCTGCGGAAACAATTCCCGCACTTGACGGAGGAGGAATAAAAATTAGTGAAAGCACATAACGTGGGATGGTGCTTTCCCTCGGAGAAGGGGAAAATAAGAGTTTAGCTGAGAGGTAAAAAAAACTAATAATGAGCAGAGATGATCAAGACGTTGAAAGGGCGATGAAGCAGGGAGGCAGTGTGGCTCTAAATTGGAAGGGGACAGGAAGCCGAGGAAGTAAGAGAGAAGATATAAATAAACAATTAATAAGACAGTGTTGAGGGAGAACTGAAAGGGAGTCGAGCAGAGCAGGTGTTGCACTTGAATTAGAAGGACGAGCGAGCAAGGAAGGCCGGAACTTCGGACTTTCTCGTAAGTTGAAAAGAAGTGGCTGTAACTTTGTATTGGAGTGAAGGAGGAAAACGGGGTTTTCTCAATCGTCGGGCGGTACCAGGTCCAGGGCCTTCTTCCGTCAACAGAGGGAAAACTACTACGCAGAACTTCCGGAATTGCGGAGAAGATGAAAAAGTTTCGTCACAAACGTGAAATCTCCGCTGCACGTAGTTACCCCAATAATTATTCCCTGAGAAACCCTTTGAAATTTATTCAATCATCCATAAGTTGTTAAATAATTTTAAATAAACCCCCCTATTATCATTTACAAGATTCCTGATCGATTAAATTTCGTCATACCTTATAAAATATAACCGAACTTCCTGGATATCGAATAAAATTACGAACTAAATTCCGCTGTCTTTCTAACACTAAGCGAAATTATAATTAAAAAGAAGTAAACCAAGCATCGTTAGCAAAATCATCGTTTCGGCCGTAACCATTGCGGGTCCGCGACACCGATTTCTGGTCATGTAAATACTGCAATACATTTAATAATATTTTCGGACGAGGGAGTCAAGGAGTGAAGCACAAGAATTGCTCAATTTTATGCCTGATGAAGTCTCAAAAGGGAGAAGAAACGTCGCAATTGAAATAATTAAATATATATAAATAATATATTTATTGTAAACAAAGTCAGAAAACTATGTTTTAAGAATAAATTAACTTTAATATTAAATTATTAATAAAAGATCAACTTGAAATCGAAACTGTGTCTTTGTAGCACGAGAATCCTATCTATAATGAGTAATGCGCATGAGCAGTATTTCCTTTCCGATCCTACCCGTCCAAGAACTAACAGTTGTATGAGTTATAAAAAGCACTGTGCCAGGCAGAGCGTGCCTGCTAACACAGGCTACCGCGTCAGGCTACCATTTTAACTGTTTTTAACGAATTAATAAAAATATTACTGTTATGGACTTGTGGCTTATTTGGATTAATCTGAGGTTAGGTAAAAGAAAATATTTTAAGGAGCGGCATTTCAAAGATTTTCATAATTCTGCCAAAATGTTGCCATAATATTAGGCTTCTTCCTAAAATGAACTTAATTTATTTAAAATATGTACGAATTACAAATACTTCGTTATGAATTTTTGCCAATTTCACTTTATATTTTTGATTATTAAAAATATGTCCCTATTTCACGTTATGTAGACGCAATTAGCAATTGAAGGTCGCGGATTATTCTCAATACTGTAGCTGTTGTAATATTATTGTTATCTTACGTAATTATGCTCGTAAAAATAATTAAAGCAATTATTGTTCTCTGAGGCGAAGTACTACCGCCGCTGCTTGTTTCAGAAGAAAAAAGTAATTAATCATGTACTTAGTTGTTCGAAAAAGGAGTGTGCTTAAAATACGTATTATTTATGTACATCTTATTTATATGATTATCTATGTTTGTTACCATATTTATTTTAAAAACAAATTATAACTGCTGTACTTAAAAGGAAACCGTTGTTTAAATGCTTACCGCGTCATTTATCACATATATGGGCCATAGTGGATTGTGTAATTGTGTCTCCTGGTGCCGCAAAAAACTAATATAACTGAAGTACCATAAATAGGGTATTTAAAAGTCAGGTTGTTTGCCAGTTGCCATGCTATTCTTCTTTTTCTTTAATTCTCTTTGCTATGATGTACGATGATTACTAATTTTGGTGCTCACCACCAGCCTATGTGTTTTGATTTCAAATTCCTTTAATTTTCCACAAGATTCTCGTACGCCACATGATTGGTTGTTTTTTTTCGCACACTTAACTTTTCACTTGCAACAGTCCTTGTAAATCACTGTAACTCCTGCAAAATTCTTTTTTTTTCAAAACTTCTTGAATGTGCCATTACATTAAAATTTAATGGCTAAAACACTTGTGACGAAATTATATTCTAAATAAACGCGACGAGATTTTTACTCAAAGACTATCCAAGTATACAATACACGTTCAAAGCGTTCGTCAAACGCGGAAGAGTTGCACAACGTACCGAATTTCACCCAGGATCGATTATTTTAAACCGTTCGTTAATCCACACCTCACGCTATTAAACTGCTTGCGCATACACGGCTGTTGCGCAAACGGGTTCAACGTAACGCATTCATTCCTTTTGTTGCTAAGTACTATCTTGGATTAGAAGTATTATCTTTTCTATGTGCTATCTTGTGGTGACGCTTTGAGTGGTCTATGACACGATGTTATCATCGTTTGACAACACATGGCGCATCGTCACGTATCGGAAGGAAATAGTTTTATATTCTTCATTATGATTAATTATTACTCTGCATCATTGACGTTTAGTAACATAAAAAGGTTTCTAAGTTACCTATTTAAAAGTATATATATATATATATATATATATATATATTATTCAATTCTTTTCCTTACAAAACGATACGAGATATTTTCGATCCGCATCTTACCGATCTCAATATAGAAGTGAGCATTATGTATGATTTGTGCGTGTGCGTGTCTTACCTACTGAAGAGGTAGTCGAGATGTTGGACACAATGCGCTCTCGCTTCTTAGGTCCGAAATGGAGGGTGTAGTCAGGTACGGGCACGGGGGGCATCTCGAGGTCCGGATCCCTCGCCCCCCTTCGGGGAGAAGGTACCTGGTCTTCGGGTGATGCTAGGTAATTCCAAGGCAGCAGGTTCCGGAGCTGGTTCGGAGGCTGGCGGCTCGAAGATCGTGGTGAGTCCGTGCTGAAACACGCGGATCATCAATTCTATGCCGTTCAGCGAATGAGAGCAGATAAACAGAGAAACGTTCACAAATCCTCTCGTTGGTCCCAGGCACTATTACCTAAAACAAGTAAATTCAGAAAATAATCGTAAAATATTTTTTGTTAGTTTCATCTTAATCATCGCCACAACAAGTAAGTAAGGTTTTCGTCATTGTCATCAGTCTTGTGGATTTAACTAATCGGTTCTGAATTGTAGTCTCGACCCACTTCGTTCCTGAAATCGTCTGCTGGTAGTTTTACACACTTTTCAAGTCTTCTTGTGTCACTTTTATATTTCGTCAATCATCAGTTTTTCTACGTCTTTTAATGTTTCTTAGTACAGTCGCCTTCTTTATCTGCGCTCACACAAGCTCTATCGGATTTTACTGGAGGTGATAAGGTGACAGCCGAATTACCTCGTGACCCACTTCATTGGCAAGAAGATCGACTACATGGTCTGTTTTAAGAGATAGTTATTTTTCTAACTGTTGGAAATTCCCTATTTGTCGTGCGTGTCACAAATTGTCTATGGCTTTTCTCTTATTTAAAGATCTAAATATATTGTTCCATCCTGGCTACGAAGCATTTATCTTTTTGCATAACACTTATTGGAATAATCATATCTATAATTGAACAGAAATAGCAAGACGTGCAGGAAAGTCAGAGCTCACTTTGACATAATTCTTTATTATAGCACTTAGATGAAGAAAAAAAACTGTTCAAAAAAAGGCGTATGGGAATAATATAGTCACGTTTCTGAAGGATCGTGAGAGACGGTAAAAGCCACTGCTAGAGGTTACAGACGTTTATTTAAAACGAACTGCTGTGAAAGACTGCCTCCGCTTCAAGGCCCAGTACAATTTATACATTCATGAAAAAATTACAGAAACAGAACAATCTTGTAACAGGAGTTTCTATAAACGAATAATAAATACAGTAAACAAATAAAAATGGTTGCGTTGTGTGGCAATCGAACCCGAATCCACATTATTGCCCTTATATATGGCTTTTTTTAAAAAAAGAAATTATGCTGAGGTGGAAAAATCTTCAAAAAGACGTTGTGGACCTGCTCCACGGTGTGTGGGATTGTTACCCACTATAAAACCACCTCCCGTCTCTCGACCCCCCCTCCCCCGCGGGACTACTTCACGGGAAGTAGTATGGTCTATGGCGCCAACCTCTGCTTGGTATTACTATATCCTATTTACATGGCCTTATCCTGAGTCCCCTGGCCTGATTTAAAATACTTTACTGTTCCTAGGTGAAGGGCTGGCAGTCGTCATTGTTACATCTTTCTCTCAGAGAAATTCCGCGTCATCGTCGGTTCACATTTTGTCTTTAGCCTCCACTTGAGCGTGGTGTTCGTGATACGGCTTCATCCTCAGTACGTGGACGGTGTCACGGTTCTTTCTTCTTCTGGAATGGGGATCGTAATCATCGACTTCATACGTTCCGTTGATAAATATTGGACACGATTTGGGCCAAAGTTTCCTTTCAGGAGCTTTTCAGAAGACTGACTTTGCGAATAGGCATAAATATCCAGAGTAGTTACACTGTCTGGTACAAAACTGGTCGATGTCGTACGTATACGTGGTATGTGTTGGGATTGTTTGGCCCTCGTCACTAATTGACCAATTTAGAGGTCATTCACATCGTCGGGATTGAAAGGTAATATCGTGTCTCTTTTCGTTTCTGCCTCGCGACCGAGAACCAGGCAAAATGACGTGAATCCCGTTGTTTCTTGCTTGGGAGTAGTGTATGCGAACGCTACAAATGGAAATACGGCGTCCCAGTTCTGTACATGGACAAAATGTCAGCCAATGTTTGTTTGAGGATGGTAAGTAGTCATCATTCGGTGCGTTATATCACACAGATCATTTATTTCTAGTATTATCGTAGCTGAAATACCGTCGTCCGGTCTGTGCTTATAGTTTCTTGGAGCTCCTTGCCTAAGTCTTATTGCTTCAACGATGAATGTGACGATCCCAAAACGATCCGCCGATGCTAAAGCTTTTGTAACGCAAGCCGAGTTAAATAATCGGAGCTGACAAATAATACACATGTTTTTCCGGGATGATATTGGAAAACGTCCGAACAAGTCAATTCAGGTCCGTTGAAACGGTGCGACGGGTGAAGGAATCGGTAGTAGACGCCCAGGTTCTGCAGTGGCGTACATGGTTTCTAAGGTCCTTAAGTTGTCGCTTATAAAATCACCGACGAATTCTATCTTACTCAAGGTACCCAGCGGTGGGTGCATTATGGAAATGCCGACGAAGTTGCATGGGGATGACTAGTATTTTTGCTTGTGCAGAGCATTATTGAGTACCCCAAAGAGCTCAAAGTTCGTATGATGTGATTCAGCGTCGTGACCTTTCCCTGTTCCATAAGAATGACCGTCAAAAATTCAAGACTTTAGAGAATATCCGTTTTCAGTTTTTCTTTGTCGAAAGAGTTACGGATGCGTCCGGATGTTTTCGTCCACTCTTGTATTTTAACGTGTCGTCATATTCCTGAAGTAGGATCAGTTTGGTTTTTAAAAGAATGTAGGGACAAGAGAAGCAATATTGAACTTGCGACTAATTTTAGAATACAGGATATGAAAAAATCCGGCCTACGTTTATGGTATTTGTAGGTTTAGAAAAAGCGTTTGATAATGTGAACTGGAACACACTATTAAGGATTTTGAAGATCTCTGGAATAACTAGAAAGGAGACTCATACATAACCTGTGCAGAAGACAGGCAGTAGTAATTAGAATAGAAGATTAAGAAAAGAAAGCCGTAATCGAGAAAGGAGGAAGAATCTTCGCCCAATTATTGACCAAGCAATTCTCTCCCAACAGCTGCTTCTATAACAATCACAACCAGGCCATAGCAGCAAAACTCCAACAACCCCTACAATTATCACCCAATAAAAAAATTCTTTACCCCTCCCCAAATATCAACCGCAATAAAAAACCGAAAAAATAAAGCCTTCCCAAGCCACTACCTCATCACCAACCTCCACCTAAAAGATTTTCCCAAGAAAAAAATAATCTTAAACACCTATATCTTCAACGCCATCAACAGAACTACCTATTATCCAACGAAATGGAAACACGCCACCATAATAATAATACCTAAACCAAAGAAACCAAACTCCAACCCTGAAAATTACCATCCAATAAGTCTCCTTCCTACAGTATCAAATTTTTTCGAAAAACTCCTAATTAATCAACTCTCCTTTCTAATTCCAGACACACAATATGGTTTTAGCCAAAGCCTCTCCTGCCCCCATAAAATATACCGTCTCTCCAACCTCATAAACAACTCATTTGAACAAAGCAAATTCCTCATTACACCTTTATTGACATCGACCCTTCCCTACTATCCAAAATTAAAAACTTCCTAAATGACACCCACTAAAGAATACTCCTAAACTAACTTTCTAGCAGAACCTGCTCTGTCAAAATAAATAACTATCTGTTCCAACCTCACTCAATCGGCGGGCGTTCCCCAAGGAAGTGCCATTGCCCCCTTCCTATACAACATCTTCTCCCACCATATCTCACAACATCCCATCACTAGCAGACGACATAGCCATCTCCTATATATTAATACTCATATTAATCTTCTACTCTCCAAAATCAACCATAAATTCAGAACCCTGTATCCCCTATAGCTCCTGTTACCATCAGCACAAAACGCCTCCTATACCTCTCCATAATACAACCCACCTGGTCCTATGTCTATGGGGAACAATAGCCAAAATCCATTCAGCCAAAATTTAAACGAAACATAATCCTCCTCACCATTACAAACTCTCCCTAATACCTTAGAAATCCTGTCATTCACCATAACATCAAGCTTCCCAAAGTAAATCTCCAAATCCATAACCTCCCTAACTAAAAGCGACCTCAACCACCCAAACCCCACGATCCAGCAATTCCATGACAATCCTCCTGCATCTCTACGGTCAAACGAACACTCCCAATTGGCCTCATCCTTCCGCCTCACCATTCACCCTAACCCACCTTACCATCAAGCCCGTAGATCACATCCTCATATATCCTCCAATAATCGGTTCACTGCCTGCCAATCCTCACCCACCCACGTCGTATGCCTCCCAGGAACACACACACAAACCTAACCCATCTACTAAAGTAGGTTGTTTAAAGGGATTAACCTACCTCCATGTTAATTATATACACTATTTTAATTTTGCATTCATTATTTTAATATTGTATGTACTGAATCAATTACTGTATAAACTGTTAATCTTTATGACAATTTTTTATATGAAAAAAAAGAAGACAAGTGATGTTGTTGATGCATTGACGCGACGTGTGGCGCGCATGGTAAAAAGAACCTAGAAGATATAAATTGTTACAAATTACATTAAATAAAATTCCACATCAGGAAAGAAAGTCGCATTCCAAATATGCCTGTAATAAGAGAACGTGGGCTTTCCCGGTGTATATTATTCATGAACAATTCTCGGGTTTTCAACCGGGTAAGTATAAAGTTTGTACACAACGTTTCCATGGCTTGCTCTGCCATCTTCTTCAGGTGAACTGATGGTGCCGAGTCACTAGCAGTTTTTGTACAAAAACTGCTAGTGACTCGGCACCATCAGTTCACCTGAAGAAGATGGCAGAGCAAGCCATGGAAACGTTGTGTACAAACTTTATACTTACCCGGTTGAAAACCCGAGAATTGTTCATGAATGCCTGTAATAATTTAATACTGCGCTAAAGCAAACACAAAAATCTAGAATTGAATAACCGTCGTGCCTGAGTTAAATACACAGAAACCTCCGTGCTATGTAGGCGGTCTCTCTCTCCCTCCCCCTCCCTCTCTCCTCCCTCTCCCTCCCTCTCTCCATCTCCCCCTCTCTCTCCCTCTCCCTCCCTCCCTCCATCCCTCTCTCTCTCTAGATTTTTAAATGCATAATACGCATATACTTAAAGTTAAAAAGTTTTCTGTAAATCATATTTGGTTGAGAATTTGTATCTTAGTTTTGAGTACAGGACGGAAGAGCGATATTGATATTGAGCACTAACCCCAGGCTCGCGTGGTCGTCCCTGTTGAAGTACTGAGATGCGGACGCTGGCCTGGGCGCCGCTAGCTGGCGCGAAAGTCGTTCCTTGAAGTCTTCCTGTGGGGCTGGTGAGGCTGCGGCGGGGGCTGTGACTGAGGCTGCGGCTGCGGCTGCGGCGGGGGCCTGCTCAGGAGAGGAAGGGGACGGCGTTTCCTCACGCCTCTCCGACACGGCTTCAGAGGTGGCGCTGCCGTCTTCTGATGCTGCCTCCGGAATCGTGTTGGTGTACGGATCGAACCCAGTCTTCAGTGGCAAGATGCTGTAGCCTGTGATCTCTCCCGCTATAGCCAGCCGCGGATCAATCTGAGAATCGATCATTCACATTAAAGCGTTGTTATCCCTTTCACGATTGTTCACTTTTTAAATGTAATCAGGTAATTAACTTAGTAAATATTTAGTCGGTTAATATTAACGTCATTAATAACTAGAATATGGGAGACTGAAAAGATCCCTGAAGACTGGAAATGAGAAATTATCAATCCGATAAGAAGGGAGATGCGAGCGAATGTAAAAATCACAGTCATCACATTGCTGTGTGCAGGTTATAAGATCTTTTCCAAAATATTACGTTCCAACCTTAAGACTTATGTAGAAGAAATCACTGGAGAGTACCAGATCAGGGAGATCTACATCAGACCAAATATGGACCATGAGGCAATTGCTTGATAAGTGCTGGGAAAGAAACATTATGACACATCATCTATTCATTGATTTCACACCAGCCAATGATTGTATTTGGAAGGAAAGACTATGGGACGATAAGCATGAAATGGGAATACCCAGAAAGTTGGTACAGATAAGTAAAATAGAAAACGAAAATGTGTAGGCATGAATATCTCAGAGGAAATACAAGTGGAAACAGGATTCAGACGAGGAGACATATCCCCACATAGCACTGGAGATGGTGTTAGGAAAAGCCAACCTGAACCTGCGAGGAACATACCAAGTCCTGGCGTATGCAGACGATATCGTGATATCAGGAAGGCGAATAGATTATGTGAAGGAAAGCTTCTTAAGAATAGAAAAGTATGCATCTGAATTCGGATTGAAGATTAATGAAAGTAAAACACAGTTTATGATAGTGGCAAGGAAGAAAAGCAGAAACAATAAGTAAGGGTAAAAGAATTTATTTATTTGGTAGCTTGTTAACATCAAAGAATGAAATTGAATTTTAAATATAAAGAAGAATAACAAATTCCAATAGAACCTACTAATTCCCTACTACCTCTCCTAAAAAATCAAATTGTCCCCAGGAAAGCAAAAATAAGGTTGTATAAGACACTAACAAGACCTATAATAATGTATCATGGACGCTTACTCAGAATGTGTGCGAAAGACTGATCCAGAAAATTACTAAGAAGGATATACGGAGGTATTAATATAGATAGAAAATAAAGAATAAGATACAATGATGAACAATGATATAAGAGTAGGATGGTTGGGACATGTCAATAGAATGAGGGAAGAGAGAAAAATTAAACAGGTAGTATTTGGACAAGTGGATTGAGTAAGACCAAGGACGAGGTGGTGGGACGATGTACAGGCGGACTTAAGAAGGGCGAAGATACAAGGATGGAAGGAGTATCCTTGGACAGGTTGAGATGGAGGAAGTTGTTGGAGGAATGTAGAGCCAACTGATGAATATTAACGACAGAAAAGTAATTACAGTCACTGGAATAATTTAGTGTAAGTTTTAGACATAATGAATGATAATAGCTAATAACATTTAATGTCTCTTAAATATTACACATCAGAACGAAAATGCGAACAGAAGTGGAAATAATGAAGAATTTTTCAATGACATAATGTTGTTTTTTTATATTAGTTGTAATTACTTTATATATATTATCAGCAGTGAGCGCCGTACCATTTACAAATTACATCCTTTTACAATGGGATTTTTCAATTTTTTTCAAAGTTTAAGTTACAATATCTCAGTATGGTATGCAGATAAAAATGTGAAGGTCTACAGGTTTTTATAGTATCAAACTGCAGTATAAATTTAAAATTTGAGGTTTAACTCAAAATTGATATAAGAATTTCTTAAATATATAAAGAAATGCTTCATTTCCCCTGTAGGGGGTAAACTAAGAAAAATTTTTTGATAATAACAAAATATCTTATTTAACTATTTGTGATAAAATTTATTACATTATTATGTCATGTTTACTTCGAAAAGCGTAATGAAATACAGAAATATTAAAAATAAATTCAAAAAACAATAATAGAAAATGACATTATTTCCCTGAACTAGTTAATTAATATACAACTGTAAAATGTGGTTTTAAAGTTGATTTAACAGGCATGATAATTAATTGCGCGTATGGTCACCGTGATGAATTCCAAGCGAATGTTTTTTCAATATATTTTTATTGGCTCCTAAACTTTACATTCTTTTGTACTGAACTCCTTGTTCCTGTCAAAATATATGTACTTTTTTGTTTTGTTCATATACGTTGTTTACTGGACTTCCTACGTGCATGTAACTGTGCCTTTATTTTGAACTTGGTGAAATTCACTTTCTGCTGACGATGATGTATTCTGACATTTTAACACAGTTCTAATTGCTTTATAAAACAATTAAATGATATATTTCTATTAATTCTGTGAATCATGCAGATAAAGCGTGGCATCAACATCCGTCACGCACAAGTGCGGCGCAGCCTTCAGGGGACTATACTAATCAATCCTGAAAATTTTCATAGAAAATAAAACATTTTCTTCACCCAAGCAGAAAAGATGCTGTTAAGGTGGCCCTTGACCACTCCAATTATATCAACAATGTTGTAATAGCAATAAGTTTCCTAAATTAATTGTTCAAATTTTATCATATAAAAAATTAAACTCTATTTGTATTTAATATCTCTGCTAACATTCCTAGGCCTTATGTTCAACCAAATACAAGTCTGTAAATTAACTTTAGCAGTCTCAAATACAACGTCGCTAATTTCATAGATAATTGACTCTCAAAATGAACTTTCTCCAAAAAAGTGAAATACAGTTTCAGAAATTTCAATGGCTAATTTTAACCTCGTATATTTTATCGAGAAATATAACAACAAATGACTATAAAAAATCATCAGTACTATTATTTAAATTTCTTAAAATATCTACATTTTAATTCATTTGTATTGTTTAATTTATACAACATTAATGTCATAAACGAATCCAACAATTCTTTATAATTTATTACAATGAACTCTAAATATTTTATCAACAATTACCAGGATGTGATATATAAAAGTTGTAAAAACGGTCATGTTTATTACTTAGGAGAAACCAATGGGCCTTAAAAAGTCAACCTTAAATAACATGTTTCTAAATTAAAACAACTTTGTGATAAACATTCAGTTTTCACAAACATATCATAGTTAGGCTATCCATTCTCAAGAGATGTAATATTATGTTTGTAGTACGTCTGAGGAAGTCTCAAAATGGAAATGAAACGTCGCTTTTGTAAATAAAAAGTTAAATATTTAATGCTGACTTTTTTGGCCGTCTTTTTACTTATTGTAAATATTTAAGTCAGAAAACTATGATATGCAGACAATATTTTATTTAACTTGACAATGACAACCTATGGTCAACAAATAAACGAACCTTATACATCCTTGTTTGTGGAACGTAATTCATCAGCACGTGATTTAAGTCTGTCAGGAATCAACCGGAGGTCCGCAGGAAAATTTTAGTGGTCCGCGAAAGACAGTATTATTACAGTTTTGCTAACGAACAAAAATATAAATTGTCAAAAAACTGTCAGTATTAATTTACGTATTTCCGAAGATTTCTACTTAATCATCCATTTAAACAATGTTTTCTTAAGTCGTCTTACGTTAAATTTCGTTGTTGTAAAGACGTTTTATTGAAGTTTTAACAAATCAGTCATGATTGATAAAACTTACATATCTGGCAGATAATTTTATAAAATGCTATGAACTTATATATTACAATATTTAATACAAGAGATAAGATTGCATCTTTTCATATGAAAAAATACAATTTTGGTTTTCATCAGTTTATTTTAATTATCTTCTTTTCTCACATGAATGTTTAACTTAATTAAAGTTTAAAATGTTTTTAAAAGAACTAAATAACTTGAAATCGACTCTTAAGCAATATTTTCCGAAGCTAGTAAGGACGATTCCTGGATTCAGAATCAATTTTCGGTGACAGCTAAATCAGTTGCTTTAATGCAAGTGACTATCAAAATCTAATTAATTTAATCAGTGCAAAGATAAGTCTTTAAATATTTCTGGGCAAGTTTGTCAGAACAGTATCCCAATAATTCAAAACAAGATATTATTATTTTATTTGTTTTCTTATTATGCTGCAATGACGTCAAAGTGCAGAGCAGAAACAGGCTCTACGGCCGTCACACCAGATTAAGAATCCAACTTACAAATATTGTACAATTAAGGACCCAAAACATCAAAGCCATTAAGTGCTTCATTTATTCTGATTTTTCTGTTCATATTATATTACAGTTCTATAATAGTTATTAATATCTCTAAGTTTAAAGTAAAGTTTTAATAAGGACAAAAACAGACAAAAAAATTAATGAAACATAACAAACTATAATTTAAAATAAACTACATGTTTCGGTTCTGATCGTTCAAACTGAAGAGGGTTTAGATCAGATCCATAACATGTAGTTAATTTTAAATGATAGTTTGTTATGTTTCACTAATTTTTTGTCTGCTTTTGGCCTTATTTAAACTTTACAGTTTTATATTTAACTTATATATAGAACAAGCGACGAAGAAGGTTGAAACGGAATATGGAAACGGAATCAGACTGCAAGGAGAAGAAATAAAAACCTTACGCTTTGCCGACGATATTGTAGTGTTAGGGGAGTCAGAAGAAGACGTGGAAAACATAATAAATGGCACGAACGTAGTCCTGGAGACAGAGTTTAATATGAAGATTAATTCAGGGAAAACCAATGGAATGGAATGTAGTTCGGGAAACAGTGTAATAAAAAAGGGTATTAGATTGGGAAGGGATATTTTGACGGAACTTAAGGGAATATGCTACTTGGGAAGCGTAAACGAGAAAAGAGTAAGACAAGGATGCAGTCTATCACCTATGCTGTTTACCGTATATATAGAACAAGCAATGAAAAGGTTAAAACGGAATATGGAAAAAGAATCATACTTCAGGGAGAATAAATAAAAACCTTATGCTTTGCAGACGATATTGTAGTATTAGGGGAGTCGAAAGATGAATTGGAAACCATAAAAAAATGGCATGAACGGAGTCCTGGAGAAAGAGTTGAATATGAGGATTAAAAGAGGGAAAACCAAGGTAATGGAGTGTAGTGTGGGAAACAATGGAATAACAAAGGCTGTTAAATTGGGAAGGGATATTTTGACGGAATTTAAGGAATTGTCATACTTGGGAAGCGTAACAGCTAAGGATAGTAGAAGTATAGCAGACATTAAGAGCAGGATAGCACAGGCAAGGAAGGCTTTCGCGAAAAAAGAGGAATTTACTTACGGGTAATATAAGAGTGAATATTAGGAAATCATAGCTAAAAATGTTCGATTTCAGGGTGGCGTTCCATGGGTGCGAAACGTGGACGATAGGAGCTCCGGAAAGGAAAGGAATAGAAACTTGAAAATAGAAAATTGATATGTTGTGCTATAGGCGAATGCTGAAAATAAGATGGATGATCACAAACGAGGAAGTTGTAAACATAATAAGGGAAAAGCGAACTATATGGAGGACGTTGACTAAGAGAAGGAATAGATTAATAGGCCACGTTTTAAGACAAGAGGGTCTTGTAAAATTAGCATTACAAGAAATTGTGTGTTATAAGAACAGAAGAGGATGGAAAAGGATGGAATACGCTAAGGAGATTAAGGAGGATGGATGTTGAGCTAGTAATGAACAAATAAAAGGCTTGCGCAAGATAGGTTAGCATGGAGGGTTGCATCAGACCAGTCTTAGGACTGAGTTCCAGAACAACAACAACAACGCCTTTTGGTCTTAAATCAGCCCCAGATAAAATATGAATTAAAACATTTTAAAATGTTTACAAGTAGGAATTACTGAACCTAAAATGTAAACCAAATGTTCCGATAAATGGTCCGATTTTGAGAAGTATTCCATTGCAGAAAAAGTTTTGGAAACCCTGCTCTAGGGGCTCCAGGACATTTCCCCATACTGTTTCTTCCTGGCCCATCCCCAGGAGCTGAACTCGACTTAATCGTTAATATTGGATTCGAATCCAATGACGCGACGCATAATTCATCCGCTGCTATTCCACTTTCTATTCCTTCCCCTTTCCCGTCATTATATATTTTCTTAAAAACATTTATTTATTAATCAATCAAGACCCGTGTCTCAAGACCATGAGTTCATCCTAGATTTACCATACTTTGTTAAACTTAGTCAGCTGACTGAATCTTCAGGTCTTCTAGCGGACGCAAAGAGCAGTTTCGATACATCGATTTACATACAAATAGCCTGACAACCAACAACTGTCAGTATAAACATTCCAACTTTGTATGTCATTACGGAAGCATGGGTTAGATACTAGCTAATTTTTTTCCATAAACTTTCTAAAAGTATTCATTGTCAAATTAGCAATTTAAAAAATGGACAATCGTACATAGAGTCATATAAATCTAATTTTTTAACACAATTCACATCTTTATTTTTATCTTTACAAAACACACTTGAACTATAAAGAATCATTAATACATCTTATTAAGTAAATCGCGTCACAGTCTAGTATATAAAACACGTCATCTCAGAAGTCATTAAATCTCAACGTAAAATAAAACTAGACGATCAAAAACTTAGTAAAAGTAACTCATGCAAACAACAGTAGCCCTATGTCAGTTTTGTGAAACTAATTACAAATTAAGAATTAATTACAGAACAACTATAATTTACCCAACAATATGGCATAACAAACGCCCATAATTATAATTGGTATTGAAAGCCGTATTAATGTTGTAATGAGTGTATGTGGCAATCGCCATTTTATTTCGTCACTGGGTGAAGAATTCCCCATATTGGAAACATTCATTACAAGTAAACATCGAGGAGTCAGAGAGGCGAGACATCGGAGTATCGAACATGACATGGTACTTGAGTCCAGTTTCTTGACCCAGGGAATTTTGAAGGACGCGTTTCTTTCCATAAATTAGGGAGAAATACCGCGGCCAAGTTGGATTTACTTGGAGTTTGTGGATCAGATAATTCGCCATGTATCTCATGGTGGGGTGAATGAACGAGATGATTTGCGAGGATGGAAGGGAGAAATTTCGGCTGTCAGACATGAACATTTGAAGGAGTAAATAGTTTGGAGAGTGCGTGGTGGTTGACATACGGTACGGCAGTCGTGGAATAGAAATTGATAAGTTGGGAATTGCACTTGGAAGTAGGAAGGTGGAGATGAGATGAGACATAAAGTTTGGCGATGAACATTCGAATTAGGAAAAAGTAGCTTGAGACTGAGAGAACTTTGTTTGTTATCTGAAAAGAAGGTAGACGGCAGGGAGCGGAGAGTGCCCCATGTACGTAATCCGGGCACCAGAATTCCATCAGAAATCATTACTGGAAGAAGCTACTAGACGAACGCGGAAGAACTACACAAGCAGCCTGAATTACTCAAGGGAAGAGGTAGCCGCCGTTTCACAAAGGAGAACAGATGCGTGTCTGTGCCACTGTCTGAAATGTGTCATGCTGCATAAATCCCCACAAAATAACCCTTATGAGATTGGTTATAAGCTGAGCTAGTCGTGGTAAATTTTTAAATTGGACCCTAAGTTTTGTAATTATTGTTTTCTGTTAATAAATTTAATTTGGGTTTTTATTTAATCTAACTAAATAATTGATTTTGATTTAAATTTAAATCTAAATTCCCCAAGTTCATTATAATATTTTTTCTTCCAAGTGTTTCAATTTATATTTATGATTTCTCTATACATAATATAGACATCACTAAGACTAGCATTATGCTAGTTAATTTTCATAAGCCTAGACAGGAAGTGTTTCATTTCCTTAGACCTATTATTAACTTCATCACAAGTTGTATTTCTAGTTTCAGTATTCGGCTTAATAACACTACAAAACTTACACAGTATAAACCAATATTCCTCCTATTTTCGTCCATTAACAATAACAGAACTTCAAGTTTTATTGAGTTACAAAGTCAACCGATTGAGAGTAATGGTATCGTGGTTATTTTTATGAACTATGCTTACGTTTTTGTGCAAATGGTTGATGATTGTTGACTCATAATCAAGAAATGTGAAGTGTAAAAGACACTGGCATCTATGCCAGGATTACTTCTACGGTGGAATTGACGTGGACCGCAGAAATTAATTCTTGGATTTTAATTTAATGGTGTTGAGTGAAGGGAATTCTGTAGATAGGGATGGAGTTGACCTACTGCTATATATTATGCTCAAATGAAATAATGATAATTTTTTTTCTTAATTTTAATAATCCGTTTGAGTGATCATTTGAATACTTTTTTGTTATTGTTTACAATTCTATTTCATAACATCACACATAAAACCTCGCAGATTTTGCACCAAGACATTTTCATTTTTTACGGAAGAAACTGTTAGCCTTGTAACTCTTATCGTCGATATCATATCTCCGTGCTAATCACTCAAATACAGTTTCCACACATCGCTAGAATTTAGATAAATTAATCCCGGATCAACAAATACAGAAACTCTCTTGGCGAATTACGTTCATATGTTGCTGAAGTCAACTATTAGACAACTAAGATGGTAGAACGTACCTATCTAGAATCCTTTAAAACTTGAATCTCAAAATATCCATTGATATGTAGAGTAGATGTGCAAAATGATGCGTGTAATAAGTGTATTTCTCCTGGTGGCGCAGAATAAGATAACCATTATTAAACGGGGTGTTTCAAAATTTCTATAACAGACTTCAGAGTTGTAGACGGGAGCTAGTAGATCTATCTCCAGACATGTACTATTTGAGTCCAAAATATAATTTAAGCGTCCTACCAAATATTCGTCTGAAATATGCAGGGTATGGTTTTTAAGTATTTGTCTCATGCCGTTTTGAATAAGGGAGAGGAGTTTTCTGTGGGTTCTCATTCTCCGTATCAGATTAGTAGGCAGCTGGCCGACTGTTCCAATGGGATCGAAGGGACAGTAACTTGTAAGCATTTCAAGTTGTCTTTGCTTACATACTTTACACACACAGACTAAGTTAACGCCTCAATTAAAGCCGTCCTTTATGAAACTGATGCTATTTCAACTTCAATAGTGGTTATAATAGTGCCTAACTGTAAATAATGAGACGCAGTATGAGCTATTTCCAGGATCGAAGTCTCATCAGTATTGATAAGAAGTGAGATTCTTTTGAATAGATAAAATTGACTTGGAGCTGGATGTGGTGTGAGACATCGCGTAGAGGACGACGACGGTGGTTCCATTATATCTAAACAATATTCGCAGTTTGTTAATTAACTCATTTCTAGCTTAGAGAATTTTAATTATAGTTATATTGGAGTCAATCCAAGGCAAGTGGTCCGGCACTGGTTGCCGCACCATCTCAGAAAAAATTAATATTCTGTTGTTCATTGCCTCATGTTATGGAAGTTAATAGCTCATTTTGTTTCATTTCAATTATGCCCGGTTAAAAAATGGCCGCCACTTTTGTTGTAGCGCAAGCGCCATTTTTCGCGTTTGCAGGTATCTACGAATTTCTAAATTACGATGCAGATTATTTGAAAAGGATACGGCAACACATCTTGGATAATTTAGAAATTCGTAGATACCTGCAAACGCGAAAAATGGCATAGTGCGCGCTACAACAAAAGTGGAGGTCATTTTTTAACCGGACACAATATAAATGAAACAAAACATGAAACAGAACATGAAGCAATTCACAAACAAAATATTAATTTTTTCTAAGATGGAGCGACAACCAATTTCCTTTTTCCTGGATTTGACCCATTGCTATAAGTTATTTGAAATTGATGCCTTAGTTTTAATGCGCGTTATAACTTGTTATTAATTATATTTATTTCAAACATTACATGTGCATGTAAACGAGTTGTAGCAAACTCGTCGTTAGCTTGTGATCTGTGACGTCACGACCAGACCCTGATATTCGACCAAAGCGCCGTATCCTGTCCTGTTTCCAGCCTGTTCAGGTGCTGCAGAACCAATTCGAAGCGATACAATAATTCTGACAAAATATTATACACCCATTAGGCCTGAGTTTGAGAGTTTCCTTGCTTTCTTCACCATTATAAAAGGGGTCGAACCATTTTGATGTAATATAAATAAAACTTGCGTGTTCTTGTAACATAAACATTATTTTTCTCTTGCGTGTACAAATAGTTCTTGTGCTAAGATCAAAAACAGGAAGACTTAGTTCTTTGTACACGTATCCGAACATTTACCTGAGTATCCCTGACTTTGCATTCCCCATATTATACTATCCTTATTATCCGTAAAAAGTACGTTGTTAATATTTAAAATGTTTGTGTTTTTCTACACGTCGTTCGTTACAAACTGGCGGAAAACCTTAGTATAAGCGAGGTTACACGTCATGCACTATCGATCGGTTGATCGATAGAGTATGATTAGCATAGATTATTTATTTTTGTATGTAATCAAAATTATATATAATTTACATGGATTATATATATATTTAATTAACGTATAATATTAAGTCTTATTGTAATTTATTGATGGTCTCAATATAATAGCTTCCAATTTCGCTTCCTTCATTTCTGAAATTAATTATTTGCTCTCTACGAATATTAATAAAAATTGATTCCGCGAATCTGAGTTTGCTTTTAAAATTGTTCATGTATAAAATACGTGTTTTATCGAATGCGAATTCATGATTGTTAGTTTTTACGTGGCATGATAATGCTCTGCTATTTTTCGATTTGGCTTTCAATGTTTGTTTATGATTGTACATTCTGGTTTTAATATTAGTTATGGTATATCCAATATTTGTTTTATCGCAGATTTTACATGGCATTTTATATACTACATTTGTGATATTTTCTAAAACAATATTGTCTTTCAGTTTCGTTAATAGGGTTCTAATATGATTATTAGGTTTAAAAGTGAAAACTAACTCGTTTATATCAAATTGTTATAAAATATTCACAATTTTATACGTTATTTTGTGTACATAAGTGAAACTTATGTATGTAGGTTTCTCTTTTATTTTGGTAACATTCTCTGTAGTTTGTGTTAATATTTTCTTCAGAAATATGTGGTTGGTTGTTTATTGTCAGTTTTTTGTTGTTGACTAGTGTAATATATTGTTTGATGTTAGTTTGTGAAGATTTTATTATTTTATTATTATCCTGATAAATTGAAACTGGTTTAATTTTTCTAGTTAAAATATAATAACTCGCAAAACTGACCGAAAAAGAGTTTTTATTACCCATTACATAGGAAGGAAATTTAAAATGGGGTATGGAGAAAAGAGAGGAAGGTTACAATGCTTCACTAAAGCTCTAGAGATAAAATTTATGTTGAAATAAGTGAATCCGCCATTCAGACTTTTGTGAATTTTGATAAGAAAGATGTGGGCACAGTTATTGTAGGAAGTATGCATTGTGCAATATTTAGGCAGAATGACGATAACAGGCCAAATTTGGAGCCATTGGAAGGGTCAATGACCTGGGAGCGGTCCGTGGCCATCAGACCAGCAGCGGTCAGGGCCAGATCGTAAATTTTTATTAGAAACCCTGTGGCGGTAACTTTGCGATGAGAAAAAATAGTACAGATTTGAGAATCAGATGTGATGGATGTGAGCGGCGACAGAGGGAGATGTAAGCAGCGCGACTTGGAGGACAGGAGAGTGAGGATTGTGCAGATGAACGTAAGTGGTGAAAGGAGATGAGATTGGGGTGAGCAGCGAGGAGAGATTGGTGAAGTAGTGCTTAGGTGAGTAAATGGACGGGTGATCCTTAAACAGGTAATAGCATAGGAATAGATTTTTTCTTGGTTTAACAGGCTACATGAGGGTGATTCTGAAACAGGCAACTCTCCTTTAATAGCATTGGAAGGGAATTGAAAAGGAGCATGTGGAAGGTAGAGCAAGGGACCTTCCAAGTTAGGATGGCAGATTGCTGTTCTTCACGTATTGTGAAGCGGGAAATATGAAATCAATTCGATCTTCAAACTTATTTTATATCTAAATGGTATATTTCTGAATAATGATTCATTTTAAATCTTTATATATAATGTCCTCTCTAAGAGCAAGAATACATATTATAAGAATAAGGCTTGTAATTGGGCTTTAATAATGATATTTTGATATATGCATAAAATATAAAACTATTTTCGGTAGAAAGTTTGTTTTGTTTAAAAATCATACAAAGTTTTGTAGATGATTGAAAGTATTGTTATTCGATTCTTAAATTTTATCTGATTTATGTTAAAATGCTACTCATATGCGCTTGTAGTAGACTTTATTTTATTAAAACATTCTCTTTTCTATGTAAAATACTCCAATTGGAGCATAATTTACACCCATTGTTCTAAACTCATAATGATATGAAAAATTATTCTAATAGTTCCTGATAGAAGCTGAATCTAAGTTATGTGAATTTCGGTTTAGTACCTTCTGTAACCTGATTTTATTTCACCTTATATATCCATTAGGAAATACTGTAGACAATTAATTATTGAACACTAATTTCAAAAGAATACTCTATACTCTAATTTACTGAGTTCCTCATAACTTTACCAAATTTCTTTTTACTTTTCTGAAAGGGAGTTGTTCAACGACTGATTCCTTTCATATATTTAATTAGTATTTATAGACCTTTTATCTGAAAACAATAAAACCTATACTATATACTAGAAAAACCTTTTAACTAATATTGCTTATTTAATTGTGCATGAAACTACTATGGCACTATAAAGATGTAGACGTGCAACAGATGTCTGTGATCCGATTGCAATTATATTTATTCACTTAGCCGTAAGGTAACTGTACCTGGTGTGAGCTGGGTCTTCCGTGGTCTAAGCTGGTGGAGCGCCTCTGCAAGTCCGAGATCGGGGGATTGGCGTGTCCGTTCATCCGCATCTGTTGCTGTTGCATCTGCGGCTGCGGCTGCGGCTGCGACAGCTGTTGTTGGTACACGGCGATTCCGTTTTGCTGTGGCTGTTGCTGGCTCTTCAGGACCGGCACAACTGTCCTCGGGGGACCCTCTGTGCTCAGTACCTAAAAGAAAAGACCGCGCACTGACTGAGCCTGGCCGGTTGCAAGCGTGGCTCATATTCAATTTAAGTATATAAATTAAATTTCTTGTTGTTGTATCATTGAAGTACTAGAAGCAGTTTCTTGGTGGACACTTTTATATTTAATTTGTTAAAAGATAAATGGGACAGGTTTCATGCTCTGACTATAGGGGTGGCCGACTACTTTCAATAATCCAGAGCATCTGTTTCGGTCACCAAAATATCTAACTCTCTGGATTATTGAGTCTTTTACATATCAGTTTCTAATGTCACACATAAAATTTGAATAAACGGAAAGATATCACATTTATTGTAAAAGTTACGTTTTTCTTGGAGTCTTAATTATCAAAATAAAGAAAAAACTGATTATTATATTGAATTAACTAAAAATAATGAAAATAATCAGTTTTCGTGAGTAGAACATGAAACTTCAGTAAAAAAATAATGGGCCGTGTTATAAACAGAACAAAAAAGTGCACGCGCGTGACTGGCATTTTTGCAGACCTCTCGAAAGCGTTTGATTTAGTAGGTAATAATATTCTAATCAGAAAATAATATTTCTACGGAATAGAGGAGTTCCCCTTTCTTTATTGGCATCGTACTTGCAAAAGAGACGCCAAAAAGTTGCAATTGAAAACACGGATGGAAATGAGTATCTGTCAGAATGGAAAACAATTATCTGCGGTGTCCCACAGGGCTCAATTTTGGGAACTTTACTTTTAATCATTTACATTAACGATTTACCTAATTATTTAGATCCTCTAGACTGACGACGCAAATTTGGTAATCACGGAGAGCCACTGACTCGGAAACTCTATGCGAAAAAATTGATACTGCGATGTGCCGTCTCAATCTTTGGTTCAGTGCAAACAAATTTTCTCTTAACCTAGAGAAAACCAAAATCGTTAACTTCACAGCAAACACAAGCAGTTTATCTCCTAACTTGGAAAACATTTCAGAGCACGCGCCTTTTCTTGGTCTGCTGATTGACAATAATTTGAAATGGAATCACCACATTAAAAAACTATCGGGAAAACTCAGCAAAATTTGCTTTACATGACGGGAAGCCGACATAGCTACATCAAAAATGATGTACCATGCATATTTTTATTCTGTCATGTGTTATATTTGACGTATCCTATTTCCTCAACCGAGGGCTAATAAATTAATACAATTTCCCCACGTCTGCGGAGGTGTAGTAAGCTGTTCGAGTTGGCCGGATCATTTTTCCATTTTCTCAGAATCGACGTTCTGCAACGAGTCCTTCTTTTACAAGAATATCTCTTTTCGTAAATCGCGTAGTTTTGTTGAACGTCTGTCTAGCGTACAGCTACTTCCGTTTAAGATTATAAGTTGAAGGCTGATCTTTTCAATACCCTAGTTCTTCCCAGACTGCTCCATGTTTATCTTTTCTCCTCCGAGATCACCATCCATTTCGGTATGTCACCTGTTTGCGACTCCCAATGGAATACACCTATTTGTTGTAAATTTTGGCATATTTGCCAGGGTTTCTAGACGTTTCCTGAGGTCGCTAAACCGCGATAGAAAAATTGGCACGTACGTTTGGTGGAATACAGCCTCTAAGATATTACTAAATCTCGCTTTCTTTCCCTCCAATCCATATACATACATAATGAACTATAATGACCAACCCTCATTACAATGTTGGGCCAACTTTTTCTCTCGATGTTGCTTGAATTCTTCTCAGAATGGATTCTATGAGATGTTGGCAGGTGGTAGGAGGAATTTCAGACCACTTTCTAATTCCTTAAGAATAGATGATACTGGGTCCAGTTGCCTGGTGGCTTGTTCCCACAAATTCATAAAGCGATTGAGAACTGGTGATTGTGCAGGCTAACGAAACAAGGTAAAGTCTCCGTCATGCTCTTCGAACCACCTGAGGATAATGGCAGCGTTATTATAAGGAGCGTTGTCCTGATGGACATAGTGCATTTGAAATTGTGATTGATCAGATTACACGACCGTTTTCCAATCGTGTAAAGTCCAATCCTTATGCTCCTATGAGAACTGAAGATGTCTGCCATTGTTCAATGCAGACAATAAAGGCTTCTGAACAGATCGTCAGCTTCGATAGACACTGTAATGTGCGGTGATCAGTTTGTTCAGAGGCGTTAACAGCTAGTCCTATTTGGCGCACTGGACAACTCTGTTAAGTCTTCTTTCAGCTCAAGCATTGAGTAACCTGTGTCTTACGCTGAGACTCAGGTTTTTGATTTGTTACCTACACTCTGTAAACATTAATAACATCGGCTTTCGAAAACTTCACAAGTGCAGCCGTTCTGCTATTACAGGTTCCGACGATTTGAGCGTTTACGATTATACCATATTCAAAATATTTTGCCTATATCTTTGCAGATAAATACAATGCAGCTGATGATTCACTTGTGCTGGGATCCCATTTATATATATATATATATATATATATATATATATATGAGTCAGTAAATGACATTGTCATGTTTATTAAAACAATTAATGGGGAAAGGACAGAGAGATAGAAAGAAGATGACTTACCTGAGGTTCATAGATGGTAGACACCTTGTGAGGTTTAGAGAACTTGAATTTTCGGAGGCACCGCCCCCTTCATCAGAAAGTTAGGAAGACATTTCCAGTGATCGGCTAGCCGAGAGCTGATCAATGCATAGCATAGCTGAAGGGTCAAGTGTTCCAGTGACCGCTGCGTGGATATCTTCGAGAGGTGTGTGTGTGTGTCTGTGTAAAAAAGCAGAGTACGGTGTCTGTGGAGTACGAGTAAGAAGACAGGGTCCACAAGTTGGTGGCAAATAAATGTATTTTGCGTAATATTTTGGTTGCGGTTTGTGTGTTCTGTAGCGTTTTAATAATGGAAGAAGTGCAGGAGGCTATTACGTGGGAAAGGGTAGCTGAGAAGGCAGAGGACTATATGCTCAAGCAATTGTCCCTGTTAATTAATAAGAAATTTGATGAACAAAAGGAATTTCTTGATGACATAGTTAATAGTATTAAGGAAATGCAGGTAGTTTTGAAGTCTAGTTTAGAGAGCGTAAATGAAACATTAGAAAGTACAGGGGAAAGAATTAATGCACGCTGTAAAAAAGGAGGTGAATCACGCGATAACTGCCACAACTACGATCAGCTGATCATGCATGAAGGTGTATATAAGGAAGAACGTGTGAGTAGTAGTGTTAAGCAGATAGAAAATATGGTAGAATTAAAAAGTGTGGTAGATTTTAAGGTTAATGATATACGCAGCTGGCTAAGTATTCATGTGCTAAGAGTGCCAAAGAGAAGGTAAAGGTAAAGGATACAGATGTGTTAATGAAACCTTTCTGTACGCAAAATTGTGCTCATTACCGTAAACGGCGAAATAGAAAGAAAATCCCCCGAACAACACAGAGGAAACAATGTGTGGGAGGAAATGTTAAGCGAAAGAAATTGCGTATTGTCAAACGTGGGTGTAAAGTTAAGGAAGTTGCAACGGATGTTAATCATAATGTTGAGAGTGGTGGAAGGTTGTTAAAATTAATTGGTGTATCTGCGGATCAGTTTAAGAAAAATTGTAAACAATTAATGCGTCAGATGAAAGTTGGTAGATATGAATGTAATGTGAACGCAGTGAATAAGCAGATTAAGGGCCAGCGAGCACAGCTAATCATGGTTCTCAACAAAGATGATGTAATTAAAGGTTTTGCAAATAGATTTAAGAAAACTTCCGAAAAATGTACTATAAAAAATTACTTGGGAGAAAAGGTTGTCGTAAAATTAAGCGAAACTTAATGTATAGCAGTAAATTTGTTTCCATCTCTCAAAAATATGCATCCTATGGTAACAACAGAGTAGAAGAATATTTGTATGTGTTAAATAGTTGTGATGATTGTGGATTTCCTTGGAATCCAGGGGGGAAAACTGGATGCTGTATTTTTACTAATGTCAAAGATTTGAAATAAATTGGTTATGTTTGAAGTTTATTATTGTAATTAGGGTTAAGGGTTTGTTTATGATTTAATTTTGATGACCGTGAATTGTATTTTACTTGTAGAAGTGAATATGTCAAAGAAAATTGTAATTAGTTCTAAGTGTATTTTTGTAAATATTTTGTAATTTTGATTAAGGGCGTTGGTCAGTCAAATTGTTTACGACTGTGGTTCAGTGAGTGTCATATTAAAAAATTGTACATTTTTTTTAAATTCATTGGGTCGGGGAAAAAGTAACATGAAAAGTTACGATGAACAATGCAGGCCATCTTGCGAGTTGCAATTGTTGAGGAACTGACGCAACCCGGGCCAACAATGTGGTCTGGCGAGACGTTGGGAGTCCTCATGGCGTGATGGGACAGCAGGTTGTGTCGGCGGAACGACGAGAGAATGACCACGCCCTGCAGATATAATATTTTTCATGCTCTGATTGGAATTAAAACTATTAAAATCAATTTTTGGTGTTTTTATGAAAAATAGCTGGCGCCCGAAAGGAATAAGAAATCCTCGAATACGGAGGAACGTAGAATCTGCTACAATATACCTCAATCGTCGGTTGTGCGTCATCAGGCACTGCAATCAATCAAGCAGGAATTCATAGTTTTTAATTTACTTCTAGGATGGGTTTACTGTTTGCTGGTTATTTTTCTTTAGGGTAAAAACCCTACATGTTGCCCGTTTCTGCGTCCTATCGAAGATTTGTTTTATTAACACCCTGTGAGGATTAATAATATAGTCAGTCTAACGTGATAGTGAAGGTGATCATTGTAGTCTACATGACTCACTCATCAGCAACCTGTAAACAAAACCCCGTGCTTGACGGTCTTTATAAAATACAGAAATCACACTGGATTACAATTTCATTGAAAATCAACTATAATTTAATTAATGAATTATTTGAAATACTCAATTCATATTTTTATTAGTAATTAAATTTCCTTCTCTGCAAAGCGTTCCTTGTCTGTGGTATCCTACTCTATTTATTACTTTGTCCAAGTAGCACAATTTCTTACCTTCCTTAAAAAATCCATTCATAATCTAACACCCTTTGATATTCCACTGGTTCCGATACTACACTCCATTATCATGATTTTCCCTCTATTAATCCTCATGTTGTACTCTTCCTCACGTTCATTCCATTTATTTTGTTTTCCAAGTCTTCTTCTGACTCCTCTAATACAACAATATCGTTTGCAGTTTGATTCCCCTTCCATACTGATTTTTAACTTTCATCGTTTGTTCTATAAATAAGTTGAACAGCATGGACGACACGCTGCATCCTTGTCTTAGTCCTTTCTTGCCCTTCAATTCTAATTACATCTGACTGTCATCTGTAGAAGTTGTGGATAACTCTTCTTCGTCGATATATTTTCCTCTCGTTTACAAAATCCTTAGTAGTGTGTTCGAGTCCACATTATCAAAGGCTTTATCTAAAACTACAAATGCCATGAACGTAGGCCTGATTTGTAAAGTTAGACGCAGTGTAAATATTGCTTCTCTTCATTAAACCAAAGTGATCTCGTAATACGCTTTTTATTTCATGTTCGATTCCCCCATATACTTTTTTGGATTCTTGATATACTCAACGTAAGATTTTTTCGTATGTATACCAGGTAATAGAATGGGGTATGATATAAATTAATAATAAAATAGGAACTGTCTATATTCAGTAGACAATTACATTACAAAGAAATCATTTATACCATATCTCCTACCAATTTCTTCTTAAGGTGATGTGTTTAATTGAATTATACTATTCATAGTAAGAAAACTATAAATGATAGTAAAATGTGAAGCCTGTTTGGAAGCTATTGAGAAAAACGTAATTACTAATGAGAAAAGCCTTTTTGGGGGGGTTAACAGGCTACATGAGGGTGATCCTGAAACAGGCAACTCCTCTTTAATAGCATAGGAAGGGAATTGAAAAGGGGGAATGCGGAAGGTAGAGCAAGGGTTGACTAGGGCCCCGGGCTGTGGTTTAAGGATCCTACATGTCGTTTCACCTAAAGAGATGCAGGGAAAATCCTAGAAAACCTGCATCAGGTAGGTCGGGCAGTGGGTCCTATTCTCACGCCCTTCCGAATGACGGGAGACGAGTTTGCTGTGGGGGCGCAGCATTCCCGTCTCCATGTCTCCACAAAATTTAGGAGGCAGTTGTCCGACTGAAACAATGGGATCAGCGGACAACTCTTTTGATATGCCCAAGGTCTTCAACCCCAGTACATATACCTCCTAAAATAGGTGAAGGTGTCTCGTCATTTGAGAACTTTGATAAAAAAACGAAAGTGTGTGCGAGGCATTCCCGACATAATGAGGTGAGCCCCGCAGTCACTCTGGGGTGAAGCGCCTGCGAGAAAACTCCCGCAGCGCCTATATCATGAGAAAGACCTACTTAATTATATATATATGCGAGTGCGAAGTACACCATACGGCGTCTCTCGCATACAAGCTTCCGTCTCCTTTTATCATACCAATCTCCATCTCGAATACATTCGTACTCCATTGCTTGCATCACTCCTTAATTCCATGTAAGATTAGGTCTTCCTTTTTTCTTTCGTTTTGGGGATTGCCAGAGAAATATTCTTTATGGCCACCGTTCCTCTGGCATTCGTCTCAAATGTCCATACCAATTCCAGTCATCTACAAAATCCTTAGTCGTGTGTTCGAGTTCACATTATCAAAGGCTTTATCTAAAACCAAAAATGCCATGAACGTAGGCAGTTTTCTTACTCTATCTTCTAAAGTTGGACGCAGGGTCAATATTGCCTCTCTTCATTAAGCAAAGTGATCTTCTATTGAATCTAAGATGTAACCCCCATTACTTCCCGAATATATTCATTTCTTATCCTTTCTGCTCTTGTCACACCGCAGCTGCTGACAAAATATTTAGTTACAAAAAGAAACGAGCTCACAGCAGACTCTGCGGCTTATATGATCCTTTGTGATAAAACGAGACTTATCACTTTTCAGAAGATTAAACTCATTACAGGTCACTTATCAGGGAAATTTGATAGCTTTACTTGAAAATTCGAATGCACCATCATGTGAGAACTCTTAAGGACAAATTGCACACAGAACGAATCAGAGCAAGAAATAATAAAATATTTATATTCAACGGACAATAATTGAATTCTGGTCAGAATTGTTTCATAATTCGTATTAGTCTCATAAATGTATTAGCACATAATGTAAATATACCAATTATTACAAAAAAATAAGTGATGCATTATTATTTTTGCCCATAAACGTAGAAAAAAAACATCGCTTGCAGTATAGCAGTGGCAGCGTTTGGTGGTATTGGAGTGTGTGTGGGGGGAGGGGGGAGGGGGGGAGGGGGGAGGGGGGAAAAGAGTATGGTGCCACGGGCTAACTTTGCTTTCACTAGGGGCTGCCGCTTCTACTCTATTCTATGTTCTATGATTCTTAAGAACATGATGTACATACAGCGCCAAGGACTTATCATCCCTTAAGTTTTGCTTTGACGTACAACATATCCTGAACTGAACACACACACAACATTTTTTCCATCTTCAATGTTTTCAGAATAATTTTTGCATTGCTAAGTTGCCGCAACAAATTTTCGTATTAAAGTGAGCGGCCGTATAGGCGTGTGGTCTACTGCGCATCGTATTTAGAAACAAAAAGCTATTTCTCTCCAGCTAAACATTCTGCCGACAGACTATATTATATGATTAATGGCCTAATTTTGATACACACAAATGTTTCTCAATAAACAAGGAAACATTGAAATAAAATAATGAATAAATACGCGATCACACTTCCCTTCGAAATTTATTCACAATGTTTTAAATCTCGTCCAACGATACAAAATTATGATACGATTTTTAGGCATTTTATTGTGATCAGTTTAAAAAATATTTATATTGTCCTGGATTGTAAAAATCGGTACGCAATAATCTGTGAAAATGTTCTAAAAATCTGTTTGTCTTTTTTTCCAAAATAATTATGAAATTTTACTGGGATGGAATCCTTACGTATTTTCTGCAATGAATCAGGGAAATTGGGAATACAACTAATAACGAGTTCCTAATAAATGCAGGCGTGACAAGTAAGGAGATAGTTTGACATTCTTGTCGGTGTCTATGTTCCTCCGAGGACTGTGAAAACTGAGATTATCTCTGTAGCTACAATTACAAGCCGGTCAACGTTACGTCCAAACAGACCTAAAAATACTACGCATAAATACAAACTCTTCTTTCGTATCCTAGTTGCTATGCCTATTATTAACTTCCATTTCTTTCTCGAGAGTATTTTCGCTGTATCTAGTACAAAACTAATTTGTGAAGCTACGTTATCGTGTCGGTGACTTACAGTTTGATAAAATCTTGAAACATGATTGACATGCTATGATAAAGAAACTGCAGAAGTAAATCGATGTATAACGAACAGCTTCGCAAAAACGAAAAGATTGCAGATGAGAACAAAGTAGGTCTGCTTTGCTACAGTATATTAAATTTTCGAGTAATTTAGACATGCTGAAAAAGATGATACGTAATTCACAACAATGAAGTATTGATTAACAAAGGGAAATTAATGCAGCATTTAAATGTGCAATATTTCAGAACATGACGTATTAGAGTAAAACGGTGATGTTGCGTTTAAGGTAGGATTAACGGCAGAGACTAAAGGTTTCCATTAAGCTTACATTACATTTGTTCTGTATGACTTGTGAAAGCTAAAATGTAAAAAGACGTACTTTCGTTCAAGTAATTTTTTTTTCGAAAACGTAATATTAGTATAAAATGCATACGAAAAAAAAAGTTGACAAGGACAACGTGATTTCTGAATGACTGTAAAGTTATTTAGTTTGGACATACCGGTTCGCAGCAGTTCCCCATGAATTGTGCGGAATTGTGCGATACAGTCGTCTCGTACGTTCAGGCAGGCAGAACTGGTCACGAAGCGATATCGCGCGTCTTATCTGCCTCGCCAGATGGAGTTGCACTCTGCATTACGCATTACGCGTCTTCACAGGTTATGTATCACTTTCTATTTTCGTAGCGGAAGCACTGCGCACACCTATCGTCATTGTACCCACCATTCTCCAATTAGAAATTTTAAAGAATAATGCAATTAAACTCAATTTTAAAATGTATACTCCTAAGTTTAACTAACTGTGTTTAAATTGTTTTTACAAAACTTTTGACACACTCATATTCCAGTTTATAACTTTTTCAGAGTTGTTTTTAAACTAGGAAAATTTCGTACACAAATTTTTCAAATCAGCAAATTTTTATCAAGTCCAAAATGATAATTTCGAAATCATCGAGCTATGAATCATGCAAGTATAGTTCGTGAGATTCAACAAGGCGTGTAGACATGCGCAGTAAGGGAAGGAGTAGGTGTGTACTGTTGTTTGAGGAAGAACTACTTCTCCAACACACCGGGCGAAATGCTACTGTCATTGTTAAGAACATTAATTGTCTTCATAGGAACGGAATATTGAGATTGCGACATATTTTTTAACACACGCTACACTTATTATCGATTACATTCTGAGGATGCGTTTCTTGACGTACAACATATCCTAAACTGAGAGAGATATATTTCCTAACGCCAATATTTTCAGAATTGCTTTTACACTACCACCTTTCTTGAACAAAACCCGGAGTAAAAGTGAGCTGATGTCTTTGGGTCTTGCATCGTCTTGACACGCGACTAGCTAATTCTCTTCTACATATTGAAACTGCATGTGCTACAGCGGTTCTTTACGAAGACTTTCACATACTATATTTTAAAAATGCGTACTAAAATGTACCAACCATGGGATATTTATATATTAGGAGATGGGGACAAAATCATCGGTAATCGTATGAAGTGTAAATATTCACCGTTCAGTTTTCCTTCTATATTTCAATCATGCATTGAGAAACACTTTGCATGTTCCTTATATAAGATCTTTTATTCACTGGTGGAATTTTTTACTAGGTCTGCATCAATTATTCCTCGCACAAAAAAATTCTGGAACTCTATCATTCAAACATTTAATAGTCTCTGGACCTATTTTCCACATTGATAGATATGTTCTTCTTCATTGCAGAATCGTGCTTGTAACCTCGGTTCAATTAATTAATGCCCGTGGATGAAAAGCAGGCTTATTTTAATTTTAGAAATCTTTGTTTTACCCAATGCCCGACCTACCTGATGCAGTTTTTCTAGAGTTTTCCCTGCATCCCTTTAGGTGAAACACCGGGTAGGATCCTTAAACCATAGCCCTTGGCTACCTTGCTCTGCCATCCGCATCCCCCCTTTTCAATTCCCTTCCTATGCTATTAAAGGGGAGTTGCCTGTTTCAGGATCACCCTCATGTAGCCTGTTTCTCGCCAAATTGATTCGTACCCTGGGCGATTGTGCGTATAGCGACCGAACTAATTTCGTGCTCTTAGCGGGTTTTTTTCTTTCTCCATGGCTCTACAGCCCATTGAGGGCCTGGGCCTACCGAGTCGACTGCGGACTGTCATCTTGCATGACATTCCGAATTTGGAGTGACACGTGGTCAGCGTATCGATCCTCCAGCAGTCTTAATCCCGGTCTTCTCGACCATGACAATACAAACATCCAAGCCCATGTCAGGATTCGAGATTCGAACCCGGGACCTCTGGTTGTGAGGAGCAACTTTAGCGGTCATAGGACTGCTAATTCCTCTCGACCCTATTTCTCCTTCTCATGCGATATGCGGCTACGTAGAAAAGAATCTCTTTCCCTTGTTATTTGCTGCTACTCTTTAAACTCATTGCGAGTTGAATAATCTAAGTATGTAAGTTGTATAAATCAAATTATTGAAATTTATTATTTTTTATCTGATATCCAAATAAATAATTAAATGGATTATCTCTTCGTCAGTGGTGTTTATTTCAAATATTCAATTACACCTTTGACAAAGAAGGCTGTTATAGTAACTATTTTTCTTAAAAAGCAAAATGGTTAAGAAATTATGTTAAGCTAGAGTAATGGACAAAAAAGGCAGACAAATATTTAAATTAACTTAAAGTAACATTCAACATTTTTAAGTTGTGACTTGGACGCTCAACGGGTCTGTAAAGAAAAAACTATTTTTTTAATAGACTCCGCCACAATCTCTAGCCAAAAGATTACCACCAACCTCAAAATTGTGTTTCGGACAACTTTGCAATCTTATTATATCAGAAGCATACACTTAAAAAACATTAAAATTTAAAATACATACATAACACTAATTTTTGAGTATGAGATACTAGCAATATTTATCAATATTATATATGAGATACAATTTATATAACTTGTCTCCTCTGTAGTACTCAAGAATATCTCATTGTAAATTAGAATTAATAGTAAGTAAGCAATCATAACAAATTATGTACAATATCTGACACGTACCACATCCCTGAAGCTGTCCTCTATGGGATCAATGGAATAACAAAATTTAACGAAAATTCTCACTTATGCATTTTACAAAAATTCTATTAAATTATAACGATTAAAAGAAATCTTTATTTTGGTTTGATAAGTTTTTCTTAGACAATTGTAGATACAGCCTGCCGTAGTTACTTGAAATATGGGGAAAATTTAAGGATTTAAGAAAGTCTTTCATATTTATTGTAATCGCCCTTCCATGTATTCGTATTTTCGTTTGAAATATTGTTTCAGTTCATAAAATACGTTAATTTATAGCAGTGTATAATATATAAAAGTAGAATCAACACTGAGTAACTATTTGAAACTGAAGTGTATTCTCTATTGTACTCTCTGCAACGTGGTTTCATGCCGAGCGATACCGAAGATTACCGAAGAGCGTCACACAGAGCTATTATATATGAGATATTTTAATGCATCGTTGTCAGATGATCGGTAAATATGTACACAACACATGATGTTCGGTCACGAATACCGGGATTATGACAATCTTTTGACTGACAGAAATTAATTTGGGGTCTGTAACAGGTGCTGTTTTTAAATTTGAACCTTAACTTTTACCAGTTTTGGAATTTTAATTGATTTTTTAATTTTAAATTAATTTGCCACGTGTGAAGTTTACAGTCACTTTTGCCGAGAACGAAGTTTCGACAAGTGTTTTACATATTTAACTGTGCTCAAAGGGAATGTATGTTCGCCAAGTATTGAGACGGACTAACATTCAGGAATTTCTTTTAACTAAAATTATATACGCGTTCAGGCAGCAAGTCGCTGGAGACGGTAATTACCCTGCGTTTTGGCAGCTCACCAGTCCATCCTTGCGAGTCTGTCGAATAAGGCGTGCGTTGCGAGCTACCATGACCATCAGAACGACGTTCACGAACCAAAGCACGAAGCAGCGAGAAGTCACGGCCATCATCACCGCGGTCGCCGTCAGCACTTCCGACTGACCATCAGGCACGTTCAGAATCTCCAGGTCTTTCTCAGCTTGCTGGGGAACGACAAATTAAATATCAACAGCAGTCACCTTTTACAAAAAGTGATTTATAACGTAGACATTCCCAGTGTACCTCTGGCCGGATACCATCGTCGTCTTCAGGTTAAGTGCCGATTTGTAGATCGTGGACCCCTGTTACAGGCCTCGCGGTACGGTTTTATACTCATTCCATCCTTCACTCAGACTACTCCGGAGCACTACGGATCGGATCGGTGCCAGCTCAAGGGGATTTCTCGACCGGGCTTTCGTTCCCTTCTCCTACTCTGTTCTGCAGTTAGTCGTTGCTATAAGCCTCGAGCGGAAATCAGAATACCTATTGGCGAGATTGTCCATTTCAATTTCGGACCTGAGAACGTCGGGAATTTACCATATTTTCTGTGAAATCGTTTCTCGATATATCGGCCAGACAATCATAGAAGAAAGAAAAGTGTGTCAAGCAACAATAAAATCGGCTTTTAACATACTTTCAAAATACAAAATTATTATATCGGACAAACAACTGCGACAGCGTAATTTTTGAGGTTGTAGATATTAAAATTACGGACAAGAAAGTGCGGCAAGCCCACCTGAGGCAAGCGTTAGCAGGTCTAGTCAGCAAATCCGAACGAACTCCAGTGACTGCCTATCGAACAGAGGCGAAGAGGAAGTCCGATCCGATCCGCAGTGCATCCGGGAGTAGGCTGAGCAAAGGAGGGAGTAAGAGGCGTACCCCCTACTCTATCCAGTAATCCGATCCACATGGATCCGGACCGTGACGCCTATAAAAAGGGTCCACGATCCACAAACCGAGACGACTTTATTCAAATGTGAATTGGTTGTGATACAAATATACAGTTTTAACACCTCTAAAATTAATAGTACAAATAAACAAAAATACTGACTAAAATTATATGAATAATCAAACATATCCATGACTTTCTTTAAGTCGATTAACTAACGCTGCTTATTGAATAGATTGAGCTGGTTCTAAATTTTTACACTTGAAGTTATGATAATGGACATGTAGTCTCGCGAGTCGCCTCCCACACACAGAAAAGCCAGGAAACGTGTACTTTATTTAAACTTTCAACGCGCGTATTTAATATCTATTACAGTTGTTTTATCTATGACAATTGTAATTTAAAATTAGAAAAGCATGGAGTAGATTTTATCATAAATTTGTCTTTTATTTCAAATCTTTATCATCGCTGCTTCAGACGTTTAAAGTTCAATGTTAATTATGCAATATGTGTTTATTTCGATGATTTGAGTGAAAATTACATTGAAATTTTAAATAATGGTACTAACCTAAGGTGCCAGAAAATTAATTAACTAATTAAAATTTAATTTGATGTTCAACGTTTCCTCTCTACTTTTGGGACTTCAACAGCAAACATTTGACAAGCTAACCCTAAAATAATTAATAATACAAAGATTATGTTACAAATATGGATACCAAAAAATAAATTTAATATGAAAATATTAAAAATATATAAATAAACAGGTGGATAGAATAACTAACAAGAAAGTTCTAAGCAGAATACGAGAAGAGAGAAGAATATGGAGGACGTTGACCAAGAGAAGGATAGATTAATAGGCCAGACTCTGAGGCACGAGGGTCTTGTTAAATTTGCATTAGGATAAGTGTATAGGGTAAGAACACAAGAGGGAGGCAACGAATGGAATACGCGAAGAAGATTTATGAGATTGTGGGATTTGGTAGGTAGGTACGTAGATATGAAAGAGCTTGCGCAGGATAGGTTTTTATGGAGGGTTGCATCAGACCAATCTAACGACTGACTATTACAACCATAACATAAAAACAATGGAAGAAACTTTAAAATTTAATGGACACCCTTAGTCGAAATGATTAAATATACCGTTAGCCGCCCCCTCCCTTCCAGCGAACTAAAAAGATACGTTACACTGGATGGAAGGAATAACTGTAGGGGTTTTCTCTTTCAGGTATTTCTCTTCAGAGCGACGATGGAGAGTATTTTCGAATATATGTCGAGTTCTCTCTGGTTTTAACGTTCACACATGCCGAGGGTCCTTCATCTCTTTTCTATGCTAAGAGTCGCCCGCTGATCTTATTGGATTAGTCCGCCTGCTAAAACTATTGGAAAATCAGGAAATGGCGTGAGAATAGTACCCAATGGCCAACCTAAACTATAGCCCGGAGGCCTTGGCTACCTTGCTCACCTTCCACAACATCCCTCCTTTTCAATTCCTTTCCTATACTTCTAAAGTGGAATTGTCTGTTTCAGGATCACCCTCAGGTAGCATGGTGCCAAAAAAGAAATATTTTACATTTTTGGGTTAAATGATGAAAGATGTAAAAAAAGAACTATAAAGTACAGTGTCATAAATTCTACTAAGATTGTAAGATAGCATAATCCACAAAATTTCAACCATGCTGTTATGTCATCTGGACCTCGCTTTTTAGAAATTCTGGTAAATTGCACAACTAATCAACTTTTGTGAGAATTGAAAATCAAAAACCCGGTGTGCCAACTATTGTAATGTGTAAAAATATGCGAAATCGAGACTTAAATTATACGACTCATTCCTGGCCGTGTGTGGTCCTCGCTTTATTGAAGTTATGGCGTATAGGAAATATAAAGTGAAGTAGTTACCATGTCGGACGTCATGTCGAGGCCGTATGAGATGGTAGCGAGCAAATCCAGAGCCACGATGGCCGCTGCCGCCAGAGACCACAGATATCCGCACCACTCGCACAAAACATGCGTCGAACCCGTCACGGTCATACCTGAAAAACAGTCAGTCAGCTTGACTATCACTAGCGATGCGGCACTTATTAAATACGTCTGCCAGGCCAGGCTGGAGGATTAGGAAAGACCTTTCTCGCGCTTCATTACTCAACAAGTGGACTCCGATTTATTTTATTTTACATATTATTTCAAACTATTTCGTATATATTAATCAAAGACACTATTAGAAAGAAAATTATGTCAAAAAAATTAAAATCACTGAATTCGCAAAATAAATGTAAGAAACAATAATTTAAATTGATAAATACACAGATTTGTCACAAAACCTGTTAAGATTGGAAGGTGGCGGTACTAGTAACGTACGATTTTTACTAAAAGCTTTCAATGATGGAATCTTGCGAAAGGTTTCAATGATTCAGAAGAATTTTAAACTTATAACTGTTTTCATGCAGTTTATTTAAACAGTGATGAAAATAAATTTAAATAATTATATAGGAAATATCCTTCTTGAAGTTCAATGAGATAAGAATCTAAATATAATCAGTGAATATCTTAATGCACTTTCACGTGCATATTTCCGTCAATATGGAATGAACAGGACTCTTTTTAAATGTCTACCTTGTCTGCTAGCTCGCGCGCTTTTAATCGACGATCATCTAATAACTTCATTAGATCGACTACTGCGACGTTCGTCTCGTTAAAGTATGTCATAATAGTGTAACGTACCAAAGATGAGGAGGGAGGTTTAATATGATTACAACAAACGACACACGCCCTCCTCTCTCGGTTTCTTAAGTTGTTACGTGGTCATAACCACTTACCTGCCCTTACGGCTGTTCGTTGTGTGGATTTCCCAGCTGATCAAATCACTAGAGGGAAATTAAGGGATTGGTTTCGGTCAGCTAACAATACAGGGACTTGTAGAGAATGTGACACAGTCGTAAATAATGGCAAAATTTTGTATCACATTCTACAAATAAAATATGGGCACCAGTAATCCCATTGAACGCGAAGTTCCCGAGAAATTACGCAGTTTCAAAATATACAAATTTAACAGGCGGAATTTCCTCAGTTGACTCAGAAGGATCGTATTGATAAAGCCTGGAAGGAATGTGAACGGGTAACCGAGATTTGTCACTAATTAGCTCGTACACGTGTATCAAAATTAGTCTCATATACACAAAATTATTACAAATTTATTTATAAAATTAGAATGTGGTAACAATTAAATAAATTATTCACATTTTAAGCAATATACTAAGTAAACAACTCTCACCAAGGAGCAATTTCGCGTTACACAAGCGCGATTGAGGTCCTTGCACGCAATGGAAATGCGTTCTTCGAATGGCACGTTAATACAAAGAAATATTGTAACACCTTAACCTAGTTGTCTAATAATTTAAAACAAACTTTAAAAATTAATGAATGAAAAATTACAAATTAAAATGCATGCCTGAGATTGCATACCGTCAACAGGCAAAGTAAATTAACAAAATTAATATCATTAGTACACTTTCCTTTTTTTGGGGGGGGGCGGTTAACACGCTACATGAGGGTGATCCTGAAACAGGCAGCTCCCATTTAATAGGAAGGGAATTGAAAAGGGGGAATGCGGAAGGTATAGCAAGGTAGCCAAGGGTTAACTAGGGTCCCCCGGGCTGTGGTTTAAGGATCCTACCCGGTGTTTCACCAAAAGAGATGCAGGGAAAACCATAGAAAACCTGCATCAGGTAGGTCGGGTATTGGGTACTATTCTCACGCCTTTCCGAATGACGGGAGACGAGTTTGCTGTGGGGTCGCAGCATTCCCTTCCCCATGTCCCCACAAGTTTCAGGAGGCAGTTGCCCGACTGATCCTCTTACACTTTAACACTAATGAATGAAAATTCACAAATGCATGCGAGAGGTAGTATGCAGTAAAGAGGAAATTCAGTATGTGTTTACTAAATGTGAATGTAATGAAAGTGAAAATGGGTTTCTTTCACCTTATTTGAGCCCAGTGAAATGAGGCTCCGTGGCAGAACAGGCAGCGAGCGAGGCGTTGGCCGGCGTCTAGATGTCAGGAGCTGTCACACAGAATGGGATAGGTTTCGAAGGCAGAGCCGCAGAACAACCTATGCCTACTCGTCGTACAGCAAATTTCGCTAAATTCTCCAAGTCCGGAGTCCAGTCTCGGATGAATGAAGCTAATGAAATGGACCTCTGACAGAGGTAATAAAATTATTCAAAGTTCGGATTCGTGGCGAATTCTTCTAAGCCCGAAGTGATGCCTCTTCACGAAAATTTTCCAAGTCCGAAATAAGGCTCGGACGCAACAAGCTGTCGGATTTGCGTCCGTCCAAGTTGGTAACAAGTGTCGAGCGAATTTTGTCTTCCAAACTTCCTAGATCGTACTGTGTAGGGAATCGGGAGTGGGGACTAGATAATGAGAAATAAATACAATATTGGGTCGAAGTATCGACTCATCTAAAATGAAAAGTGGCTGTATCTTTGCAGAGATTTGAATAAAAAGATTTATTTAGGACGGTTATAAAAATTATTCCGCATCGATTGATCCGTTTGCGTTAAAAACTGTTAAATGTAGGACCAGTTGCGACGACGCTGTTGCTAGGCGGGCTGGGTTGACAACACGATCTTAAATCCTGGGTTGAGACAATTCTTAACTATGAAGTCTATGTTGATTGGAACGTCTGACGTGATAATGAACAAGTGTCGCCCTCCTGCTATCAATAATGTTGACAAGAGAAGGGTGCGTAATAGAGTAAAACGTGACGAAATACTTGCAATGAAATGATAAAATGAACTGGGCAAGCAAGAATAAAATATAGATAATGGGATGGCCTTCATTGTAACCAACTAGGCCTAGTCAAATGTGACCATGTGGTACGTCAAATATATTGTTGCTGTAAATGAAATCTGATATTCCCCAAAACTAGAATATACTTTCATATTTTGTTAAGAGGCTACATGAGGGTGATTCTGAAACAGGAAACTCCCCCTTAATAGCATGGGAAGGGAATTGAAAAGGGTGATGTGCAAAGTAGATCAAGGTAGCCTAGGGTTGACTAGGGCCCCCAAGCTATATTTTCAGGATCCTACCCGGTGTTTCACCTAAAGAGATTCCGGGAAAACCCTAGAAAACCTGCATCAGGTAGGCCGGGCTATTGGTTACTATTCTCACGCCCTTCCGAATGACGGGCGATGGGTCTGCTGTAGGGTCGCAGCATTCCGTTCTCCGTGTTTTAGGAGTCATTTGGCCGACTGATCCAATGGGATCAGCGGACAACTCTTACCGTAAGCGCAAGGTCTTCGACCCTCCGCATGTGAGAACTTTAAAAAAACCAGAGAGTACGAACCCATTCATTTGAATGTATTGTGTAACATAAGTTTGGAAATTAACTGAGAGCTCTATAAATCACAGTTAGCGAACATTTAACAATGTAGCGTCTCCAAAATTTATCTTTATTTACACTTTACACCTCTTTGCGTTTTATACCAGCGACCCACTATACGTCAGGTTAGTTGGATATTTCTGGTACATTATGAATCAATGCTGAAGGACATCACTTTGAACATTTGTCGTAATTATAAACATCTGCTGTATAAAAGCTATGAAAATGTTGACGGCTTTATTTAATTCTTCCATAGTATTAGAATTTTAGACACTTCAGGTCATTGTAACACAAATTCAGTTTATGTTAGCATTAAATTCAGTTCATTTTCGAAGAACATACCTAACATAGCTGCGGATGCAAGAGTCCAGAGAATACTGGTAACCATATATGCCCAGGCGAGGTCGTGGGTGATGAGCACTTGGTTGCTGATGGAAATGTTCCAAGGAAGATCTTGGTCGAGGATCCGTGGAGGAGGCGCGCAAGTCGGATCTAGAAAACAAACGAAATCAGGCCTCGGAAAACAGCTACAGGCAAATACTCATACTTACTGTACAAGTAGATGAGGTAGAGGAAGTAGAGCTTGTCCGGGTACGCGCCTCCTGATATGTGACAAGTGAACACAAGGTAGGCTACGACTGACATCGAAGTCCAGCAGACGCCCTGAGCCTTAAAAAACAAAATCAATAATCAAACTGCGTAACATGTCAGGGATAAGTTACATGCAAACCTTATCTTTGTACTCTCACACTATTATCTTTAAGTTATACGAGCCTGAGCATTCGTAGCTAAAATTATTCAATGTTTGTGTACAATAAGTGTTCATGCTTTAAGTTGTGATAATGAGATAAGTGTGTAAATTGGGGTATTGAAGCAAGTTTCTATGTAATTTTTCGTTTTTTAATGAAAACAATGGTTTATAATTAGGATTGTTAAATTTGGCTTAGGATAGAGAGTTGGAACCGTGAAGCTACCAGGAACCTTCTGCTAGAGTCTCAACAAATTCGTTGAAATTCTATTTTTTATTAAAGGATAATTAATAACGAAAGTCATCAATAGTAAACGCCGCCTAACGACACGGCTTTCATCAAAAAAATTTACACATTTATCTATATATCCAATTCTATTACACTAGCTGGGTGCTTGACCCGAGAATTCATTTACATAAGCCCGCTACAATATTTGATTCAACAGTAATCTCTTTGTCTACATGACATTAAACCATCAGCAAAAGCGTCACCTTTTTTAAGATTTACTTTTTCACGCCCTCTGCCTTGTGACGTCATAACTAATGCGATGACCCAGTATCTTAATCCAGTACCTGTGGTACGCGATTGTCGTGTACAACATAGGATGAATTTAATAATTTTTTTATTATTCTTATTGTATTGTATATAAATATTTAGACCTAAGCTGGACGAAGTTGGGAACATGAATTAACGCGATAGGTTATTTAAATGACGAATTACAGTCATCTTATCGGCAGAAAACGGAAACATTAAGATTCGGTACGATCTGATTGGACGAGATAGCTTCAAGGCTAGGCTGCCGAAGACATGCGGTGGCCGATAGTATTTACCAGGGATTCATCTGGTCAGCCCGTGGAAACAAGAGAATTGACCTGACGCCTGGACCTCCGCGGATCTTATTGTTACCGGCTAAACAAAGCAAGTATTTTACCCCCAACCTCCGAACACCGGAACAATACAGGCAAGTGACTTCAAAAGAACAGTTAGGGCCAATTTGTTACACAGTGCCCAAGTATCTGAAGGACAATGTAGAAATAAACTATACCACAAGCCTACCCCTCCATAAGGAGAGAGTAGAAAGTGTACGTCCAACAGTAGAGATTTGGGTGGGGTGTGGAGATTAAAAACAGGATGCACTTAAAGAGAGGAAGTAGTTTTGAAAGAAACTTTTTTCGACACCTGTGACAACCTTACAAAATTCAACCAGTTACGTCGTTCAAATTTAATTTTATTTTATTGCACTCAATCTTATAGACCCATCCGTCTAACTAAAACTTCTATGGAGATCAATCAGCAGGGTCTATCAAGCAGATGTGGAGTGACGAACCGACTTGGGAGACTACTACTAACAGTCACCAGCCAGCAAGGACGTCAGGGATCATCAGCAACCCCACCTTATTGTTTTGCCTCTGGTCGCTTCTTTATAAAGTGTTCAACCTCCTCCCATAGTATCGTAATTTACCCATTAAATCCATAGTTGAATAAATCCCACTTGTTAAATTTAAATCTTAGAATTTTTTTTCTTTTATCCCTTATATTTATCATTATAATAACCGTTAAAATTTAAATTCATCTCCCCTACGTAATATTCAAACCCTTACCACATACCTTAAATAAACACATACATACAGAAAAAATTACAGAAACAGTCAATTATATTTAAAAGGAGAAGATGATAGGTACCATGTCTTCGGTCTGATAAGTATGAAATAATGTGGGTAGGTACATATATCGGTCACAAAGACGGGATACAGACTGTTATTTGACTGTTGCTGACCTCGTACCACTCCAAATTCGGTATGTGTCATGTAAGATGCCAGTTCGCAGTCGATCCGGTAGGCCAAGGCCCTGAATGGGCTGTAGAGCCAAAGAAGAAGGAGAAGAAGATACATTTATGCATCTTCAAAATTAGTGTTTGCGGTTCTGGTCTTTGTATAACGTACGTCAAATATCTGGTCTGTGACTCATAAAACATTTTGCTCATCTATTGAAATAAAACTGCTAAGTTGATCTTTATTTCTAAGGCCCAAAAGTACTTCATGTAGTAACAATGCGTATCGAAAGTTACGATTATATAAATATTAAGTAACACTAAACCGTCAATCCCTTAAACAAAATAAATATTTTTAGCTATGTTGTTATCATTTATAGAAATGTATAACTTACTATATGCAAGAGAAATATTAAGTATCTACTTCGAAGTACTTCAATCACCTTAAACTAAATAAAAAAGTAATGTAACGTAATTGTTATTTTGGAAGTCTGGTTTGAATTGCAACATAGTTCCTTTGGCGAAGCTTAAGCCGAGCGTTTCCGACTTTTTCGGAAGAGCGTTACTCAGGGCCATTGATAATAGCTGTACCCACCCATGCCGTGACTCGGTCTGGTTAAATGGAAAAGAAAAGTGGAAGCGTACATTTATAACACGTTTAATTACACAATTCTTGCGGTTATCCATTTTCTTTTGTTTTTCCATTGTTGGTGGAGTATTGCCTAGTTTTCCGACTCCAGAACACGCAACTTATCATTGTCCATGTAAGAAGCAATTCGTCTTGATCTAAACCACCAATTCTGAAGATTGGCCATAGTCGTTGTTGCTGATGATTCCAAACGCCAGTCAAATTAGGAATTATTATGTCTTAAATTGAAAAGTCATATCCGTTGTTATCACAGGACTGCGAGCAATGAGGACATATTTTCTTTTAAATATACTGTCAAGATTGTTGCTTCTACGACGTTGCTAGTCAATATTTTACTGCAAGCCGCGTGCCGATTCAAAGCTTTGGCTGTTTGATATTTTGCAACATGATGATTGGAACACCGAATTTCAATTGCAGTACTGGCAAATCGAGTGAATACAAAAATTCTGTTGGAGAAACTAGAACAGTGTCAACGGAATTTTAACTTTAAACTGAATAATATTGCTACAATCATCATTATTATTTAATAATATTCTTATTTTAATAGGAACAGATTATGCATAAGAATTTATTTGACAATTGGGTAGGGGAGGGGGGTTAAAGGCTACACGAGGGTTATCCAGAAACGGTGCGGCGGAAGGGAGAAGAAGGAAACAAAGGGTTGACTAGGACTTCCCGGGCAATCATTTAAAAAGCGTACCTGGTGATTCACATGAAATAGTTACAGGGAAAACCGTAGAAAACCTGTATCAGGTAAGGCAGATTATTGGCTCATTGTCTCCCGCCATCCCGAATGACAGGAGAGGAGTTTGTTGTGGGGTCGCAGCGTTTCGACCAGGAGGTACCTGGAAGTACATACACCTCCGTAATGAGATCGGAGAGACAACGAAGTATCCCCGATTCGTAAAGCCTATTCCCACTCTGGAAGGAATGTTCTATCTTTTGTCATTTTGATTGAAGCCTGTTTGTGAAATATTTTTGTTGCAAGAGAGCAGAAGTTTTTAATACAATCCATGCTTCTGTATGAAGAGAAATAAAAGTTAGAGACCGTTACAGCGCCCATAAAAAACGGGTCTTATTAGGAAAAGTCGTCGAATACATCTGCCATCGGAGTACGGAGTTTATTATAAACAGGGTAACTTACTAGGTCCCTGCCATCAAGTTAGCAATACGACGATATTCACTGCTGATACCAGTCAAGATCCAGAAAATGGCTGAAAGAATAGAGGCGGATCGCCAACCACAATCGTTGAGACCCACCTAGTGCGCTTAGCCAAATTGTACTTCTTCTTGGAAAATACAGCGAAACAGTGATTCAAAAACAATGAAGACCGAATAAGCACCCGGGAATATATTCGAAGGGGGGATAAAAGCCGCTTTCGGCTTGAGGAGGCGCATAACCATTAACATAAAGCTCCATCTCTTATGTACAGGACGTCATTGCTCTGTGACATTGAATATATTAGTAGATGAGCGAAGAAGAGAAAATTGGTCACTCAGCGAAGGCCGTCGCAGAAAACGTTTATCAGGCAATTCGTATTCTGATCATCGCAACCGATTTCATAAAATGGTGCCGGCACATGGAGTTGTCACAACAGAGTATTTAGGATAACTCGACGGTGTTATGAACGTTTGCTTAACGGTTGGTTTGAATGGAATAACAAAGGAAGTGTAAAGAGCTCTGGTTCCCCTTTTCCGGGCCCGAACTAGTCTACTTCGGAGAAAAGTCCCAGATAATTAATGCTGCCGCGGTTCGACAACGAGTTCAACCGAGCCACCGATCGCAGTTTATCTCCGCAGACGTTCACCCTCCAATGTCGACTTTCCTGACGTTAATCCATCGAGGGAGATGCGGCCACTGCTGATAAAAAACTTCCTTTAACGCCATTCGCTAAGATGAGGGGAATTACGTAAACATCATCATATATGATCATCCAGCTAGGGCTCTCATAGATTCTGGAGCCTCCTTTTATGCAATAGTCGATGCTCACTTCCACCAGTACAAAAAGACCATGATACAAGACGACAAGGAAATCACTTTGAAGACCGCCAACAGAAATCAGATACAGTCAATTGGAACCTATATTTTTAGACTCTGCATTAAAAGTCAGATACATCCATTTCTATTTCTAGCCGTCCTTGAATGCAGTCATAATTATGAATCTTACTTTTGGCGTCGTATGCCGTCATTAGGCTGTGGGGGATCTCTACTCAAACTTGACGAAGCCAGTGAAGAATCTTCAAGCTGAATCCAAGGCGCGAGTCATATATTCTTACTTGGAGACTTTAGTTCCACCTGAAACTGCAAAGCGGATCCGAGTCTGCGTCTCGAACGTTGCCAGTTGTGACTTACTAGTGAGTTGTAATAAATCAGGTCTATTCAAAAAAGAATTTTCAATAGCAAATTTTCGCAATGGCGAAGGGAATATTTTGGTCAGCAATGGCAAGAACAAATCCCGAGAGGTATGAGCATTGGAGTAGCTGAGACAATACACGAGGGCCAGCTCTGTAGCTCCGAGGAAAAGAGACGACATATCAACACACAGAAAAAGTCTTCAGAAAGTCCGAGGATTCTCGTAAAGAAGAAAGACGGGATCTGGCAGTTTTGTGTCGACAGTCGTGGATTAAACCGAATCCCAAGAGAGAAGTTTATCTGCTACCACGAATCGGTGATACGTTGGGATTGTTTAAGCGGAGCAGCACACTTATTAACTATGGATCTAATGGCAGATCGAGGTAGATGAGGCTGATTGGGAGAAAACCGCTTTCGCGGCTCAAGATGGATGGATGCCGTCTGGTATGTGCAACGCACCAGCAACGCTTCAGCGTATCTTGGATAATTTGCTTCGTCACCTTAATTGAAAGGCGTGTCTATGTTATATGGACGATATTAAAGTTTAGTCATAGGTTTTCAATGATCACCTGAGTCATCTAGTAACGTAATGAAGCGTTTACAAGATTCGGATTATGAAATGTCTCTTTGCAGCATCTGAGATAAATATCCTTGGACATATAGTGAATGCTAAAAGAATCAAGGCTCGCCCACTCCACGATCTTCTGAAAGTAACCACTAGATTCCTCTGGAGCGAAGACCAATCGAGATCATTTAATGCCCTGAAGAAAGCTTTGAACTCTGTGAAAGGAGAAAGTGCTCTCTGAATCATACACTGACGCAAGCGGATACGGAATCGGCGCCGTGCTAGTACGAATCCGGGAAGGCACTGAAAAGGTAATCTCGAAAACAAAAAGAAATTATTCACTACCCACATGGAATGCCTGGCTGCTATTAGGGCGATTAACAAAGTTCGATAATACTTGTTTGGTAAACCATTCACTATCGCGACTGACCACTTTTTGCGTTGATAGATAAATCTTAGGGGCCCATCAGTCCAAGAATACAAAGTATAAAGTCTTGAACGGATACGTAACGAAATGCAGTGAATGATAAAATGGATTTGGACTAAAGGAGTCCCGCTGTCGCTGCGTTGAGCAACATCGCCAAATAAAAATAAATTGAAACCATTTAGGATTTAAAAGTATTATTTTAAAGTATATGTCAGATATTCCATATGTATTCAACTTTTATAAGTTGTTTAATCCGAAAAGACGTCAGAATAGCTGCCAGATAAAAGTGCTAACAACTACAGCTAAGGTTTGAATAAAGTTTTTGACTTCTTTCCTATTGTCTCCGCCAGACGGCACATCAAAACTGCAGAAAGAAAGCTACAAACAATAAACTACGACTGGTACATGTATAAAACTTTTAGGAATATCTTTGAAATGATCAAGTTAACAAACAATGGGTCGAATTAAATAAAATGTTTTATTTAGGAGGTTAGATCGAATGTCGCCGAATGAACATGTATATAAATCGTAATTCAAACAATAGACCTTTTACATTTGCTCAAAATATTATTACAAATACCCATGTTCAATGCTGAAGTAGTCGATAAATAAGTCACTCAATATGCATACAGATGCCATACATAGAATATCTCAGAACTCGACAAACCTAAAACGAAATGGCAAAACAATGTCAAGCTACGACGGAATGAATTTGCGCATCTATTAATTAAAATATTGGTTGGAAATTAAAAAAATAGATCTCGACAACAGCAGCACCTACTGGGTCCAACTATATCCAAATATTTCATCAAAGTCGGTCGAGTCGTTTAGGTGGAGAATAATTACGAACACACGCACGATGACATTTTATATAGGAAGATTATGCAACCGTTTACGACGAGGATTCTGATTAATAGTTCATGGTGACTATTTAAGTTATAACTGAATTGTTCATCCCAGATATCTCCGTACTTTATTCTGAATATAAAGAGTGGCTATGGAGAAATGAAGATAGCTCAGCCTTGGTTCTTGGATAACTGTTAAATTCTTTGTGGTAGTCTGTTAGAGATTCCGATCCACTGTGGTGTAGTGGCTAGCCTGTAGTTGCTGCCCCAAAACCCAGGGGTCCCGGGGTCGAATCCTGCCATGGGCTTGGATGCTTTTGCCGTCATGGTCGCGAAGACCGGGATTAAGACTGCTGGAGAATCGATACGTTGACCACGTACCACTCCAAACTCAGAATGTGTCACGCAGTCGCCCCGGTAGGCCTAGGCCCTCATTACGCTGTAGAGTAGAAGAAGTCTGTTAAAGATAGAAATCCTCTTTGTGCAGTTGACAATGATTCACACGCTGTAAAGATTTTAGTTTCTTGAATTGAAGCCTCGGATATATAAATGACTTTTAATGAAGTGCCATTTCTAGTCATAATAACATGATTTAGTAAATGTATTAGCACGACTGAGTGAAAATGACCAATATTTTGAAGAGGCTCCTACACGATGTTCTGATGTATTGCTTGGACAACCTTTTTGCACTTACGATTACATACTATGATGCCGGTGAGGTGGCGGCCACGATTTTTTTTTTCAAATTGGTAATAATACACAAAATTTGCAAAAACAATGTTTAATTCAAAAAAATACAACTTAAATATAAGTAAATCCGCGCATATATTTTTATGTTCAATAAATTGGCAGTGTTTATTCACAATGATGTCGCGACGACGGTTAGCGAATGTCTTACTTCACTCAAGTTTACATAATGGCACATGGGTCTCTTCTGTCAAAATAAACACAAAATCAAAATTTTTACTCAAACACTTCTCCAAAAGGTAAAATCATCGTATATGTAAAAATTTCACAGCGGGCACATGATGTATAGGGCTGAGAACCCCTGCCCTACAATATAATTCCATGAGATAAAATAGGATGAAAATATGTAAAGTAAACTAGTTTTTTTGGCTTTAAAATTACTGAAGATGGTCATAATGTGCTTTGTTTCATAAGTAATTGACTAATCTGATCATCCCAATTTAATTTATTATTTACTGGAAGACCTATGAACTTAATAGATGACGTTTCATTGTCTCTTAGAGTTATAGAATGTAAAGTTGTGTTGTGTGTGTGAAGTTGCATGAAATATGTTTTTCTGAGTTAATCAATTCATAGTAAACCATTTCAATAGGTTACTTAAATTATAGTTATTTGTCTCTTCTAGAGTGTTTTGTTACCTTTCCAAATAATCAAAAATAAGTTCAGAAATATTTTATTATATTAAAAGTTTTAATTTAACATCTGTTACAAATTAATAAAAGTCATAATTGACCTATTTACAGACAGGTCTGTCTATAAAAAGGTCAAGAGTATATATATATTGTAATGAAGTGCACGTGTTATTGAGTGTTCTGGACTTGAGCAACAGCATCTTAAAACTATCAGGCCCTGAATGATGCGAGGGTCTGTTGTTGTAGGATCCGCTGTCAGGGGTGAGCTCAGTAGCGAACCCATAATTTACGACGGTCATTGTCGCGGATGAAACAAAAGCGCGTCAGTGATTGGTTGGAATGCTGCTGAGCAGTTTTATTTTAAGAAATCCGATTGGTTTAAGAGAGTACTTGCGGGGTAGGAATATCTAAAAAGCCAAGAAGAACGGACACTAAGAACGATACAACAAAAGGGATAAGACGTGCCAGCGGTTTTGCTGCTCAACCAACTGGAGCTGCGACGACGCCACGGCTGCGACCATCGCCATCACCATCGCCATCACACATCGCCACGGCCGTGCATCAACCAGCGAAACGTCCACAGCAAGACACGACATACTCGCATGTAAAGTGATTCCAACACCTTTTTAAATATTACAATTGATCAAATTTTTACTGTAAAGAAATTCTCCCCATCTTAACTCCCTGATGAGAAGGACCCTCATGTGACTGATGAAAGCCGTGGAAATGAGCTGTAAATAAACTTACTTTAATTTGTTTTATAATAGTTCCTTTTATTTCAAAAGTCCCCGTCTATCAATTTATATTATTAAGACGAGAGTATTACAATATATTTATATACCGTAACATGAAAAGTTACGATGAACAATGCAGGTCAGCTTGCAAGTTGCAATTGTTGAGGAACTGACGATACCCGGGCCAACAATCAATGTGGTCTGGCGAGATGTTGGGAGTCCTCGTGGCGTGATGGGAGCAGCAGGTTGTGTCGGCGGGACGACGAGAATGACCACGCCCTGCAGATATAATTTTTTTTCATGCACTGATTGAAATTGAAACTATTAAAATCAATTTTTGGTATTTTTATGTAAAATACCTGGCACCCTAAAGGAATTAAGAAATCCTGGAATACGGAGGAACGACGGATCGGCTACATTTGACGCCGCAACGTTGGGGCATCGAATAACGAACAGGGCAGGAGTTTGGTGAATGTGCTGACGGACATTGCAGTGGAGAATTAATATGCTGCATTCGGCGAGCCATCGAGTGGCCTAGAACAACGAACAGTGGCGAGCAATCTGTGAGGCTCAGAACATGGATGTTTTGTGAGGATACGACGAATGAAGGTTTGGAGGACGACGAACGTGGTACCCCAGAATTAATCGAGAGAAGTGGAGGCGCTGCAGAAGGAACGCTGTGGAAGAGAGCTGATCTACGCACAGCATAGCTGAGGGGTCAAGTGTTCCAGTGACCACTGCGTGGATATCTTCGAGAGGTGTGTGTGTCTATGTGTAAAAAAGCAGAGTACGGTGTGTATATGGAAGAATGTGTAAATAGTAGCGCTAAGCAGATAGAAAATATGGTAGAGTTAAAAAGTGTGGTAGATTTTAAGGTTAAAAGTATACACAGTGATTTTAAGCTGGCTAAGCATTCATGTGCTAAGAATGCCAAAGAGAAGGTAAAGGTAAAGGATACAGATGTGTTAATGAAACCTTTCTGTACGCAAAATTGTGCTTATTACCGTAAACGGCGAATAGAAAGAAAATCCCCCGAACAACACAGAGGAAACAATGTGTGGGAGGAAATGTTTAGCGAAAGAAATTGCGTATTGTCAAACGTGGGTGTAAAGTTAAGGAAGTTGCAACGGTTGTTAATCATAATGTTGAGAGTGGTGGAATGTTGTTAAAATTAATTGGTGTATCTGCGGATCAGTTTAAGAAAAATTGTAAACAATTAATGCGTCAGATGAAAGTTGGTAGATATGAATGTAGTGTGAACGCAGTGAATAAGCAGATTAAGGGCCAGCGAGCACAGCTAATCATGGTTCTCAACAAAGATGATGTAATTAAAGGTTTTGCAAATAGATTTAAGAAAAGCTCCCGAAAAATGTACTATAAAAAATTACTTGGGAGAAAAGGTTGTCGTAAAATTAAGCGAAACTTAAATGTTTAGTAGCAAATTTCTTTCCATCTCTCAAAAATATGCATCCTATGGTAACAACAGAGTAGAAGAATCCAGGGGAGAAAACTGGATGCTGTATTTTTACTAATGTCAAACATTTGAAATAAATTGGTTATGTTTGAAGTTTATTATTGTAATTAGGGTTAAGGGTTTGTTTATGATTTAATTTTGATGACCGTGAATTGTATTTTACTTGTAGAAGTGAATATGTCAAAGAAAATTGTAATTAGTTCTAAGTGTATTTTTGTAAATATTTTGTAATTTTGATTAAGGGCGTTGGTCAGTCAAATTGTTTACGACTGTGGTTCAGTGAGTGTCATATTAAAAAATTGTACAATTTTTTAAATTCATTGGGGGCGGGGAAAAAGTAACATGAAAAGTTACGATGAACAATGCAGGCCAGCTTGCGAGTTGCAATTGTTGAGGAACTGACGCAACCCGGGCCAACAATGTGGTCTGGCGAGACGTTGGGAGTCCTCATGGCGTGATGGGACAGCAGGTTGTGTCGGCGGGACGACGAGAGAATGACCACTCCCTGCAGATATAATATTTTTCATGCTCTGATTGAAATTAAAACTATTAAAATCAATTTTTGTTAGTTTTATGAAATCCTCGAATACGGAGGAACGACGGATCGGCTACAATATATACTTGTGTACAGACAGAGCATAATGGAGTAGTGAGCAGAGCGGCGAAATCAAACCATTAGATCGCGGTGCCAAGTAGCACGTCCAGCAGAGATGCAAGATCGCTATTATAGTACAGCAAAACAGCAACAACAAGAACTACATGAAGCAACAGAAATATACACAAAAATATTTCAAACCTTTCAAAGGCGCGAACAAAGAAAATCAAGACCTTGGTTCGACATGGACCGTTATAACGAACGAATGAAAACTATGCTCGCCCTACATCAAGCGGAAGCCTCGTCACAACAAGGCCACCTGTCGAAATACGCACGACAAAGGAGGACGTACAAAACGCTAATTCAGGAAATAGGGCAAAATACACAGAGGAGAAAGCCAAAAAGCGCGCAGACCCGTAAGACCCGTTCATAGCCCCTCAGAAAACCAAAACCCTCAACAACAAGCTGTATCCTAATGGAGATGTTAACAATATCCTCAAACATTAAAATCAGATCGTATCATATACACCCCTTCGCCCAACAAGAACAACAATAAACCACTTCCCCATAACAAATGAAGAAATAAACACTGCACTAATAACAGCGAGAAACAGAAAGACCCCAGGCCCAGACAACATTTACACAGAGCATCTCAAAGACTCCATGTAAATCTTACAAGACTTCTGGACAGTACTCTTCAATAAGTGCACGACTACAAACAGAATCCCAGAGCAATGGCGGTAATAAAAAATAAAAATTATGTACAAAGGCGAAGGTGAAGTCGACAACCCTGATTCATTCCGGGGCATAGCACTTGAAAACACCACCTTCAAGATCTTCATGAAAATCTTAACAAACAGACTTACAGCATTAGTAGACTCCCAAATACCAGAAAACCAATTTGGTTACAGGAAAGGGAGAAGCACATTGCAGGCCTTAAGATACCTAATAGGGGAAGAAATATTTCGTAGTCTTTGTGGACTACAGCAAGGCTTGCGATCTCATCAACAGAAAGACACTCGTACGAAAAATTGGACATAATACGGGAAACAATCACCCACTCACAACTATACTCTCAAACATCCTAATGTACAATCACATCCAAACATCAGACGGTACGATTATATCCAAGAGCATTACCCAAACAAACGGAGTCCTACAAGGCGACCCAATTAGTCCAATAATGTTTGACATCAGACATCACAGAGATAGTCAGAGACACCTCAGCATCACTTATATTATACGCGGACGACATGGCAATAAACTCAGAAAACAAGGAAGAACTCCAAGACGTCCTAAACAGACTCGCCTCGTGAGTAGAAAGAAATGAACTACAAATAAATCACAATAAAACCAAACAAATGACGTTCAGGAAAGGAGGAAAACATGCTACAAGAAACACAATGACACTACACAACAACCACTAGAAGTAGTCCCCAAGTTTAAATACCTCGAAGTTACCTTTCAAACGACGCTATGATCCTTCAACATCCATATCACAGAGAGAGCAACAGCTGCAATAAAACCCATATATAATATCCAGCAACCGCAACAAATATCACTAGCCACCGCAATAACACTATTCAAGACGGCCATAGCACCAATTACAACCTACGGAATCAACATCATCTGGGACAAACTTGCGGCCACCAACCTGGCAACAACTGTAAAAGCCAAAGCACGCTGTGATACTAGGAATCGGGAAATCAGCTCTATCGAGGTTAACCAAAGAGACCTACTTCATCGAAGATATTAGAACACAGCTATGGTTACCAAATGCCATGGCCTACGAGAAGACACTTCAGATACTAAACGAGAAGAAAAACGCCATATGGACGGACTTCTACTCGACAGATGCCATAACACAGCAGAATGGAAACAAGGAAACTACGAGCTCAGACACATAGTAACAAGATATGCAACTAACGGGTTCACCACACGTGTGCAAATTGTGTAACAAGCATTGAGAGAGATAGCATGCCCAATACTGCAAAATAAGAACAATCTCAAAAATAAGTCTAGGACAAGAATAATTATTATTGAAGAGAGTTTGTTTTCATTTTTAGTTCCTCTAATGTACAGAGAAATACAGAAAACATTGGCGCTAGGAAATTATTGTCAGTTCAGGATATGTTACGTTAGGAAAATTTTTCGTTAAGTGCAATAAATAATGACAATGTGGTGTATTAAAAGGCGTTGTCACAGTCTCCATATCCCGTTCGTTTTAACAATAGTAGTAGCGTTCCGCAGTCCACTCGAAGGGACATTAAGCAACTGACACCAAAGAGGAAATGCTACTGAGAATGTAAATGCAAGAACATCATCTATGGTAATTCACCCAAAGCACCATATCAAACGGAGTCAGAATTTTCGAGTCACATGTCGTAAAATCATGCAGTTACGGACTAACAAGGCAGATGACAAGTGTTTTACTTGCCCTAAAGTAACAACCAGTCGTTCTTCGGAACAAATTGGCTTCCAATTAAAATTTGTCCGTTTAAAAATTAACTTGTTTTCTTGTATTTTCTCCAAAATATAATCGAACTTGGAGACGGTCATTCAAAAGTACGAATGAAATTTCCGTTCGTTGTTGCGCAATTGCTCGTGCAATGTATGGAATTCACGTAATTTCGTGCATATTGCAACTCCTATTTCCCTTTCCATAAATAATATTGTGGTAATGAAAAGCTCTCTGTCAAGGGAAAATCAGATTTGATTTTATAACTTCTGAACCAGTGTACAAAGAGCTCTGATATTTTGCAAATTTTCAATTGGGATCTGGGTTTACTTCCTTACAAAATTTCATGAGATTTGGAGAGGGTCGAGTGGGAGCCATAGGTAGTTTTAGGTGATTAGACATAGAATGACCCCATAATTCTATGCCAGCATATGATTTAAAGCAAATTTCCCATTTCTGTCCCCCATTTCTATCCTTACTTACTATCGAAACATCCAGTGTGTGTGACCACGTCACGTTATATATATATATATATATATATATATATATATATATAATGATAAAACCCCGGATACCCTAATTTATAATTAAACAAGACTGCTTAAATTATAGTTTAATTTTTTGTTTTATTTAAATTATTAGTTATTTTTAGATTGTATTGTATCGAGTGGATGGGGCTACAAAGGACCATTTAACAAAGCGCATTGTAGCGTATAAGCTGTGTCCTGTACAACGTCACGCCAAGACACACATTATAAAACATTGTTGGCTGGTAGGCACACGCAGTAGGCACGTGATAGTAGGGTCGTGTGCAAACGAATTCCAGATCATTCTAGAATTAATTGAGATATTTTGACTGCAGACGGAACTGGTGAGCCAGAACGTGATTGGACGGCAATATGGCCGGAATGAGGTTTTAGGGTGGTGGACGTGCCACACTGTGTTACAAAGAGCAGGCCGAGAGGTCAAGGCGAAAAGTTTTGGGGCAGACGGATGGTGGACACCGAAAGGGAAGGACGTATATTTTGTGAGAGAGGCGGCTAGTGGTCGCTGTGAATGTTTGCTGACTCAAGAAGCCATTCTGCAGGAAGGTTTCCTTCAGGTGGAGATTCCAGAGTACTTTCGGCAGATAGGAAGTATAAGACGGTATAAACCAACCTTATTATTTCATCAATTTTGAGATGAGAATTACTTATTAAATCATAAAAGATAAACAGTTGTGGTTTAAATATAAATATTTCAAGTGTATCGATCAGAATATAATCTATTCTGAAAACTGAATTTTTTTTTCGAAATCAAAATACTAATTCATGTAAATTTTTAGCTATGTGGTGTTTAATTGTACAGTTGTTTTGTAAGAGTAATCAACTAGATGTGCAGTTAGAAGTGGGTCATTAATATCGAGATGCCAATAGAAGCAGCCAAGCCATGTGTTGGGTGAGTAAGAGGCACTATTGTGAAGTTGCTCATTTTTTTTCTATCTTATTATTTTTACAAATCTGATTCTACATTTCTTTTTCAGTTTCTGCAATCTCTAACTCTCGAGAGGTCCACATAACCCTGCAGATATTAGGCTTTGTTAATTAAACGTGTACCTTTAATTTTGCGTTTGTTTAGATATAGTTTCATTAATTACGAATATTTTTTATTATTAATTACATAATTATCCCTCCCTTTGTGAATTGTGGCGTACATTATCGAAAAAACCTTATTTATTAAATGTTATCACGATGCCAAGACAGCGTGTCTGGACGTGGGGGTTATTTTGCAGTCTTACGAACAATAGTGACGCGATGGTCAGAACAGGGACGGCCAGTTGTGACGAATAGAGGTAAGGAGCGGGGCTAGGGGAAATGTGAACCCGAAATGAAAGATTATAATTTGGGCAGTCTTGCGGCAGTTACGCTACGTGTCGGGCGAGAGTCCGCAAGCCAATGCAATATGCTTGCTTTTCTGAACAAACAGAGCTGTAATTGGTGAATCTGACGATCCATGGACTGGAGAGCTGGAGCAGCGCACCTTCAACGACACTGCCTCCTTCCCCCTAGCTGCTGGTATGCTGATAAACTGCATCAGGACGACGGGGCGTTGAATAATTGCACACTGGTGAGACCCGCCCATTGTTATATGCATTGTGGGACACAGTTGATTTGTCTTTCAAACGTGTCACAGGTACTTGGGCCAAAATCCCCTGGGAAAAGGAGAGTATATTTATAACCCAAAATATAAAATTTGCTCTGTACATAATTTAACCTTTTTGTAATTAGTATTAATAAATTTTAATGTTTTTAGTTTGTAAATTGGAGTTGTTTATTGAATTATCCTTCCATTTAAATTATATAGTCAAACTCGTTGCATAAATTATAATAATATAAAAGCTTTCATTACAGTATATTGTAATATATAACCCATTTGTTCTTAGTAAGGCTGTCAAAGTTAGATGTTAAGTTCATTTTGATTAATTGACCTTCATTAAAACTATTTTAGTTTTAAGGTTCATGGTTTCTTGCTTTTGTGAAAAGAGACACGCTATATTTTCTACTAAAATTTAGAAGGGTTGTTACGTTATTATCAGAATTTAGACACAAGAAAAGCAATTCCCAGTCTCCTCCAACATTTGCGATCAGAAAATTAAATATTTTGAACATTTAATTGAGAAATATGCTGATATAACTTCGCATCCAACTCGCGATACTGATTTCGAAACATGCTCACTTTTTTTAATTTTCGCACTCGAATTAATATTTGTACCTTACATATTTGAAAATACTTAGATTTGGTGTTAGTAAATAATCCACTTTAATTTGTCTTTAGCTGCTCTGAGAAGTATTTTAGCGCTGTAACGGGCCTAGGAGTGGGGATGACAGTCACGCTTTTGCCTGTCTTTCTATTTCAGATACTCTTTGGCTACACGTTGCTCTCCTCCTAATAATGCGTTCCCTAGGAAAGTATTGCGACGTGGACTTCCCCGTTCAGTTCATGCTGCGCACTCCTGCATTCACACACAGGATTGGAACGCACGCTCCTCAACTGCCAGGAAAACTCTCGTGTAAACGGTTGCATTTTCATTCCCTTTCCACTTTCATTTTTAACTTTCTTCATCGCTTGTTCTATATTTAAGGTAAATAGCATTGGCGACAGACTGCATCCTTGTCTTACTCCTTTATTGATTTATGCTTTCTTTTCTTGCTCTTCAATTCTAATTAGTGGGCTTTCTGTAGAGGTTATGAATGATTTCTTTTTTTATGCATCACTGTTTTATGGATACTGTAATGTTAATGGTGGGAGATTCCTACTTTTCTGGGAGTATATTAGCATAACATCGATGAATAATAAGTTTAAATAAAACCATTAAAGTTAGTATGTATATTAATTGACAAATTACTATCAACTATTCCGGTATTATGAGCGATAATAATTCATAGTACAAATATTAAAGTGTATTTAACTTATTAACCTGGGCCTTATCATAAGAGCAGACTTTTAAATTCAATTAAATCCTACCTAAGAATTAGCACTGCGTGAAGTAATTGAAAAGAGCTTTATTTTCTAGTTTGCAAAGTATGATGATCGCCGCCGTCAGTGACGTGTCGAGTATCCAGTTCTCAGGTAAATTTACCGGTAAGTAACCATTTACCACCGGAGAAAAGGGAATTGGTAGTAATTGTTTACTTTTACGATTTGACAAATTCCACATATGATATTTGCCAGAATGTCTTAGTTTTATTGTTCTCCCAAAAAACTCTTTCAAGTACCTTTCTTATTCATAACATCTAAACCTATGTATTACACAATCGTTACATTACATAAAAGCAATGTTATACTATTTTAAATACCCTGTCCATTTACCTGAATTTCATCTCAGAATATAAATTTTCAAATAATTGTTAAATGTCATGTGCTCTGTGTAAAAATTATCTGTTACACTAAGACTCCCGTGTTTGAGTTTAGTATCCCTGATTTAGATTCACTATGTAGGACTTGTATCTAGATTAAGTTAGCTCATCGTTACAGTGCCAAGTATTGGTTATTTAATATGGTTTGCTATTACTTATATGTTGAGCAGCTTTCTTCTCGCTTATTTTTACAGCAAAAATTTAGTATCGCAATCAAACCTGTACAAACCAAAGAAATACGCATAGTCATCTGCCATCTTTTTCTTCAAGATGACAGTGCATATTTTCACATAACGAGCTATTACGCCACAATTTTCTAAGAATGTAAACCCTCAATAAATGAAGAAGAAAAACATAGCTAACAAATTTGGTGAGATTTAAACTGATGAATGTTTAGTATTGATTCTTGAAATTTTACTTTACTCCGTAATTTTTTAATTAAATTTGAATACTTTTGTGCTTGTTTTTGTATTTTAAGAGTTCTAAATAAATTTGAAGGTGACTTACTAAATGACGTAAGTTTTATTGGTAATTTCGATGTTCAGTCAGTAAATTATTCTAAAAGATTCGTTATTACTAGTAGATCAGAGAATACGACACATAGGCGTACAGAGGATTTAAAATTTACATTCAGCCATGAGCGCTTAACCTCAGCATAACCGTGGACGAGGTAGCAATTTTAAGCAGTGATACAAAGTTGTATCAGCAGAAATTCCCTGTTACTGACTCTCAATCTGGATGTCCTTTGTTCTGCATCTACTCCAAAGATCTCATACGCCACGTTCCACGCTCCTCAAAAAGAACCACCGCTTTCCTTTCTTATTACCCCCTCCCTACCACGCTTTCGACTTTTCCAGAATTTATTTGTGCCTCAGATAGACGGCAGACAAAATTCACATAACCATGTCATCTAGTGAGACAAGGATAATTTCAATTCGCTCATTACATTTGATTGAATTCGCTACATTGTGTACTTAATTTTGAAAATATAATCACCGATTGGTCAAGCATCTGCAGTGGCATGGTTCCTACGTACACTATAAGTCGAAAATCCAAAATTCTAATAAGACATCTCCGAACAAACATTTTGGGGGATTTGATAATGGACTGTAACATAGAGCGAACGTATATTAGTGAATGACGGCAATTACTATAGTAATTGAAATAAAAGTTTTCAAGACTGCAGAACATATTTTGGACACATTATCCGAAGGAACCTGTGGTAGAGTATCGTCTTTGCACTGTAATATATGGCACAGCTTGCAACATGTTGTCATTAATATTTATCAGCAATCTTGCTGAAGATGTTTATATAGATGACTTTTATCAGGAACCAGTACCACCAAGGAAGCAATCGAAATCAAGCAGGAACCCAATTCCCTATTAGCATCAGATGGGTTCAGACTTCGAAAATATAGATAAAACAACGTACTTCTATTAACATCTGTAGAATCAAGCTTCAAAGAAGAATTCGGCGAGAGGAAAAATATTAGCAAGCACATCAGAAGAGCGGATGGGAAGCCAATTCTGGATAACTAAGAAAAAGCAGAAAGATGGAAGGAATGTCGACAAGAGTTGTATCAGGGTGGAAATCTAGATCAGTCAGTAATACTTTAAAAGTATAAAGGAATACATTTAATAATTCAGATAAATATTAATTTATGAGTCTAGTAATGTTGAGTTTCGCGGCGAAGCGGCCGCTTTACGTCTAATAATGTTGGCGAGTTTCGCGCCGAACTGGTTCGCGCCCAAGGTGCTGCCCCCAATCGGCCGTGCCGGATGGTCCCATCCCGTATTAATAGGCCACGTTTTAAGACACGACGGGATATAATAAGCAGGAGGATATCCTGCTCGGAAATGAGTGAGAGCCAGGTGGAGGTTGACTTCCTCCTTCCTGGTTTTCCTCTTTCCCTCCCCCCTTGGTCCATGGCCAAGGTAGCTAATTTAAGACTCCTGCAGGCTGAGACGACCTTGGGCAGTTTGAGAGGTGTATGTTCGGGGGTCGAAGACCTTCGGCATACGGTAAGAGTTGTTCGCTGATCCTATTGGACCAGTCGGCCAACTGCCTCTCAATACTGAACAAGGCACGGAGGCGGATTTGTTGCGTTCCCACAGCAATCCAGTCTCCCGTCATCAGAAGGGCGCAGGAGTAGTACCCACTAGCCCGACCTACCTGATGCAGGTTTTCTAGGGTTTTTCCCTGCATCACCTTTAGGTGAAACACCGGGTAGGATCCTTACACTACAGCCTGGGGGCCCTAGTCAACCCTGGGCTACCTTGCTCTACCTTCCACATCCCCCCTTTTCAAGTCCCTTCCTATGCTATTAAAGGGGAGTTGCCTGCTTAAGGATCACCCTCATGTAGCCTGTTACCCAAAAAAGAAAAAGACACGACGGTCTTGTAAAATTAGGATTAGAAGGAAGTGTGTGGGGTAAGAACAGAAGAGGGAGGCCACGGATGGGATACGCTAATTAGATTAGGGAGGATGTGGGTTATGCTAGTTTTGATGAAATGCAAAGGCTTGGATGGAGGGTTGCATCAGACCAGTCTTAGGACTGAATACCACTTGCGAGATAGTGTAGTGACACTGCAATTTGAGAAAGAAACATTGATAAGAAGTTTGGGGCACTTACGGCAGGCACCCTTCATCTATTTGTGTCCTGCTCACCCCCCCTCCCCCCCACTCCAACAACCCTCCTGGGCTGTAAACCATGATTTGATACGTTTATGGGCAAAAGTAAATAACGCATCTCTTATTTTTTGTAATAGTTCGTATAATTACATAATGGAGTAATACATTCATGTGGCTAATACGAGTTACGAAACAATTCAGAACCAAAATTAAGTTATTGTCCTTTGAATAGAACGATTTTATTATTTCTTGATCGGATTCGTTCTGTGTAGCTCGTCATGAAGAGTTTTCACATCACGCATTCGAATTTCCAAGTAAAGCTGCCCATATGTTCTAATAAGTGACGTATTATTCTTCTTATGAAAAATGATTAGACTTATTAAAACAATTATTACCAATGCATTGTTTTATCAACAAAGATGATAAAAGGCGCCTAGTCAGCTGTGAGTTATTTTCTTTTTGCAACTAAATGTTTTGTCACAAACTTTACAAACATTAATAACACACACATCTGGTAAAATCAATCCTCCATGATCCTTTCTCATTAGTAATGACGTTTTTCACCATTACTTCCAAAAAGGCTTCACATTTCACTATCATTTTTAGTTTATATACAATGAATCCTGTAATTCAAGAAAATACCTTCACCTTAAAAGTAATTGGTAGTAGATAAGATAATTTCATTGCAATGTAATTATCTACAGAATATAGACAATTACTATTTTATTATCAATTTATATTATACCCCATTCTTTTACCTTATATGTATTCGAAAATATCTTACGTTTAGTATCTCATGCATGCAAAACACTATATAGTGGAATGGAACGTCAAATAGAATGCGTATTACGAGAAGATCAGTATTGTTTTAGGAAGAGAAGCAATATTGACCCTGCGTCTAATTTTAGAAGACAGGGTAAGAGAAAACAGGCTTCGTTCATGGCATTTGTAGATTTAGAAAAAGCCTTTGATAATGTGAACTCGAACACACTACTAAGGATTTTGATGAGGACAGGAATAAAATGTGGACGAAGAAGATTTATCCATAACGTCTACAGATGACAGTCAGCAGTAATTAGAATTGAAGGGCAAGAAAGGAGTAAGTCAAGGATGCAGTCTGTCGCCCATGCTGTTCAACTTATATATAGAACAGGCGATGAAGAAAGTTAAAAATCTATATGGAAAGTGAATCGAACTGCAAATTGCAGATAATATTGTGGTATTAGAGGAGTCAGAAGAAGTCTTGGAAAACATAATAAATGGCATGAACGTGAGGAAGAGAACAACATGAAGATTAATAGAGGGAAAAGCAAGATAATGGGAAATAGTGGAATAACAAAGAGTGTTAGATTAGAAAGGGATATTTAAAGGAAGGTAAGGAATTCTGCTACTTTGGCAGAGTAATTAATAGAGTAGGATAGCACAGACAAGGAACGCTTTCGCAGAAAAGGAAATTCACTTACTAACATAATATAAACTATGTCAAATAATTTATTAATCATCTCCAGAAAATAAATTGGCCTTCACAATGATGAATAATTGTTTAAGTGTGAAGAGTTATGGGAGGAATAACTGTCTTGTCCGATTCATTTATGCTGCATCCGAATGCGGTGTAGCATGTCATCTTTCAATTGCTTTACTTATGAGCACACACAAAGTGAACGAAACGTGTTGCTTTGCTTGACCTGGTTGTCTTCAGGCTTTCAAACAGTTTTTGTGAGCCGCAGGGTATTGCAGAATTTTTCTTTCTATCAGGAGAATTCTTGATTCATTTTTATTCCCTTCATTTAACCAGACTATTTTTGACTAATTTATGGATCATTGAGTATTTTTGACTCATTAAGTGTGTCGATAGTATGTTTGATACATAAGGTGCCGTTAGTATTCTTGACTCCCTTATGGTACCGAGATTATTTATACTCCCCAAGGAACCGGGACTATTATCAACGCCTTAATGTACCGAATGTAATCTTACTCCATTAATGTACCGTGAAAATGTTTTCACTCTTGATGTTCATTAATTTTAAGACTTCTTAAGATACAAATCTGTAGAATTATTTGTCGGTTAAGGCACTCTCAGTCATCTTTCTGATTAATTCTAAGCTATTAGCATAGTTTGAAGTGTGTGCTCCAAAACTGTGATGGCGTCGATGCCAGTAAAATTGCGTGTTGCTCAATATATTACTGACGCATTAATTCATTTCATGGCTAATATAAATTAATACCTGGCAACGCTGGGAATTCGAAATTATTTCCAAATTTATCACACGAAAAATCATTGATCTTTCAATTCATTCCTTTTGGCCAGACTGAAAATTAAGTTTAATTCCTCGTTACTAATTTAATATAATAAATAATCATTTAAGGTAGTCTGGAAAGTTATTCGAGTCTTCAGCTGTTTTTCGACAACCGAAGCAATAAAAATCAGGTTTTATAACTATCGCCATTTAGTGTAGAGATGGCAGATGGCAGCTTTATATCGCTAACGACACTTTCACTAGACTGTATAATACAGTTTTATCGACATTGGTTGGACCGCAATCCCATGAAAGCGAAGTAGACGTGATGTAATTCGTTATGAAGAGATTCGAATGTCGGATTCGTATATTCGTAAAATGTTCTAATTTATTTATATACATAATAATAATAATGAAAAATCACACTATAAGATGTAACCTATATTAGTTTTAGCCTTTGAGAGTACAATTCAAATGACGGAAATGGACAGGAAATTAAAGTTTGTCTTCTCCGTTGTTTTTCAAGGACTAATGTCCCTGTTGCGCAATTTCTGTCGTTATTGCTCCCGACCAAAATTTATGGGTCTTTTAATGAGTCTGTTACGCCCGGCCACATGCGAGTTTACTCTGAGATATTATTCAAAACAACCAGGAAATGACGTTTTTGTACACCGTAAAAGCGAATTCATTCATGTATGAAATGATATAGCATGTTCAAATAATTTAACAATTATTAAAACTTTAATTTATGAATCATAATATTGTAGTAACCTCTATTGAAGTATTATTGTTGGACGTCAATTAAGATTCGTTCGATATTGTTGTTCGTGCCATGGTGAAGGTATAAAGGTGAGTCATTGCGCAATTCCATGCCACGCCCCCTTCCCGCGTGACGTCATCCTAGATGCAAGCCTATACCTTTGGCTCTGAAAACTGTGAAATTTTGACATAATTTCTGGACGTGTCGCTCTCATTTCTTTTATAGCACAAATATTTGAAATATATTTAGCTTTCTCTTGGCATGTGGTTGCACCGTCCTTTTAATGTTTCACGAATTAAAAAATATTCGTTTCAGAAAACTGTCTTTACTTGCCCAAGTGTAAATATCTGCAAAATTTATAAATTTTGATACTCAATGGGACAATCTCTAAGAATGTGAATTCCATAACTTTGTACTATTTGTATTACCTTGGTTAGTAAGATATTTTCTTCTTTTTCCGTTCTCTTTAACTTTTTTAATTGCTCTTGTAACTCTACAATATTTTCCCCCGCACTTTTATTTGTTTTATTATTAATTTTGAACCCTTGCACAAAGTTGATTTACCGACAGTGTTTGCAACATCTTTACTCGATTGAGGTATTAGTTCCTTCAGTACTTTGCCTTTCTTGTAGTGTTCCCAAAAATGTCAGGCAGATATTGGTTTTAAATTTCTACTACTCCCTGATGTGTAATTCAGTAGTTTTGAACGCAAAGATATTTCGAAACAATCCTCAGAAAAGTGCACCGAACACATGTGGGCTGAAAATAGCGAATTTAGAATATAATTAATAATAAGTTTACAAGTATATTTCTACATGATTATAGTTTGTACTTATCGTTCATTGCATTAATCATATATTTTCCACGTTCCACATTAATTAGTATATTTCAAGAATGAAAAACAGTTGTTTCCCGTTGCTTTAGTTTTTCTGTTACAATATGTGCAAGGAAATTACGTTGGACAGCTGTCTCACCTTTATATTTACACCATGGTTCTTACTACTGTATTGTTGGCACTTGAAACGGCTGTTAGACCGCGCGTCGACCGAAACACGATCACGAATTATCTATACCAGGGTTTCCAAAACTTCCCTAAATCAGACATTTTAACGGAACCCTTGGTTTATTTTTTAGATTGGGCAATTTCTACTTGTAAAAAAACATTGTCATTATTTTTAAATATCAAACTGTAATATAAAATAAAAATATGAATAAATAACTCACTTATTGACTTTGATGATTTTGGATCCTTGAATTGCATATTTTACTGATATAAGGCAAAATATTATAACATCTCAACTTCAATGAGAAATTACTCACATTTGGGCGTGAATTCTTCTTGCAAGATACCCCGGATTCTTTTGTAAATAAAGCATTCGTGAACGTAGCGAGGATAAGGAAAGTGCAGAGAAGAATTACAACAGAATATCTTGGTTTCTAATTCGTAAAATTATATCTGGAAGTTGTATTTTTTTTTTTGGTAAACAGGCTACATGAGGGTGATCCTGAAACAGGCAACTCCCCATTAATAGCATAGGAAGGGAATTGAAAAGGGGGATGCGGAAGGTAGAGCAAGGTAGCCAAGGGTTGACTAGGGCCCCCGGGCTATGGTTTAAGGATCCTACCCGGTGTTTCACCTAAAGAGATGCAGGGAAAACCCTAGAAAACCTGCATCAGGTAGGTCGGGCATTGGGTACTATTCTCACGCCCTTCCGAATGACAGGAGACGAGTCTGCTGTGGGGTCGCAGCATTCCCTTCTCCGTGTCTCCACCAGTTTCAGGAGGCAGTTGGCCGACTGATCCAATGGGATTAGCGGACAACTCTTGCCATATGCCCAAGGTCTTAGACCCCAGTACATATACCTCCTAAAATAGGTGAAGGTGTCTCGGCATATGAGAACTTTGATAAAAAGTACCCAGAGAGAGTGCGAGGCATTCCCGACATGATCAGGTGAGCCCCGCAGTCACTCTGGGCTGAGGATGATGATGAGTTGTATTTATTAAAGATTTACAATTAATAGTTACCCTCATTAAGTTACAAAATATGAAAGAGAATGATTTTGTATCAATTTTTATTACTATTTTACTTTATACCTGCGGGCGTCACCGTACTAAATAGCATCGACCCGCAAACCAATTGACAATAAGAATGATCTTGATACCAGCTGGTTTGGAACACATATTAGAAGGTATAACCTATAACATTAATGTCTATTATTGAACACAGTAATATAAGTTAATCAAGTCAGCTTTTTATGTGACTATTGATGCGCATGCGCAGAGGGCGCAAGCGTGTCAGCTGATCGGAGTCAATGCGCTCAACTTAAGGACACGATTGCGATCAAGGGATATCTCCCACGCCAAAGACCAATAAAAATGTAAGTTAAAATTAACACTTATCATATACAAGGCAAAACTTTACAACAAACCACACTCAACAAATATCGCTTCCCAAAACATGCTCTATTCTCACAAACAAGTTTCCATTTATTGGTAAACCTAAACCTTTCTCCCACTAGTGATATGAAAGTTATATTCACTTATCTATGGAGTCTTCACGTTACAGAACCTGTATACACGTTATCACAAGAAGTATGATGAAAACGAAATTGTTATATTCTTGATCAATGTCGTAATTTCACCTCATTAGCTATGTTGTGGCGCAGTCCACAGATCAAACTTCGATCCGCTCGCTCACGTAGCGTGCCAGGAACGACCGATCCTTTCCGGTAACCAGCCTGGTTAGGTGCAGGCAGGAAGTGCAGAGTGCAGTCCACCCACACGATCGCGTTCAAGCAGCCCCGCAGTGACAGGACGTACTCACTGTGATGGCCCGCTGGTGGTAGCTGAATCGGGACTCTCCATTTGGTGGCGATCAGGGATAGATACGTCGACTATGGCTATTTTGCAACTATTTCCTTAGGAAATGCAACCGTGGCGTCAATCAAAATTCCAACTTGAAAATTTACGACGCCTTCCCCAAAGCCCGTGTGCTCTCGGCGACTGCCGTCCCGCAACTCTTCTATCGACTCAATAATGAAAAAAAAAATTTTTTTTAATGCCTATCGCATTGTTGGACGCCTTGCTCCACGGAGCAAACACGATGTCCGCATAGCTCTTTTTATAGACGTTCTGTGCATCTCTGAGAGACCGTTACGCTTATATTATTGCGTCACGCAATATGCATCGTAACGGCACGGCTGTACGAAGATAATATTGAATTTGGGGATATTAAGCCAAAATGAATACATAAAAGATACTTTGTTTAAAATATATATTTATGATTTTAAAATGAAGGTGAAAAACGTTAAGATTACCGTAACATGTAATGGGATGTTACAATATGTTGAATTATAATATCTGTTATTTTACTTAATTGCAGCATAATAAGCAACAGTTTAGAAACTACATCATCAACTTATAAATTTAATTCATTCAAACATTCATGTAAGGCAGGAAAATAAAATCTTATATTCAACTGATGAAATCCAAAATTATATTTTTTTATCCACAGATGCAATTTTATCTCTTGTATTAAAAATTTTAATGATAAATTAATTGACCTTTGCAAAAAAAATCTTCCCGATATACAAGTTTTTCAACCATGAAGGATTTGTTAAAACTTCAACAAAATATTGTCCTGAATTATTTTGTGCCTTCAAGACGATTAACAACTCACTTGGAAGTTCAAAAAGTCTTAATGGATAGCCAACTCACTTCAGTATGTAATAAACGTGCTTTGGGTTCACTACTCATTTCATCGCACAAAGTTATATTTAATCTTGATTGGAGTTGTTTGGATTTTAGATAGTTTGTCACTTTCACGGTTTCATTCATAACGTTTTTCATATGTATGGAAATCTTTTGTCACAAGTATTTAATCTAAAAATAATTACAAAAACAATACGCTCCACTGCTGCTTTGTAAGCTTACCTAAAAAGACATAATTAATGTCTTTAAAAAACCGACATTTAATACTTTAAATATGAAGAGAACTTTTAAATGGATGATTATGACAATATGTCGAAAGCTTCTTAAATACGTAAATTAATAGATACTGTGTCCATAGGTATTTTGTGGCAAATAAAATACAAATTACATTTACCGGGCCAGTAAAATGTTCCTGCTCACCTTAGGCTGAGAACCGTTGTACTAGATGGCGCTGAGAGACTGCAATCATGTGACATTCTACAAAGGTTGGTTTGCGTACAGGACAAGCGCTGTTTATTTTGAGCTCTCGATTATTTGTGTTACGTCGGCTGTTGCAATGTTGAATAATAGAGGATTTATGGGATCCCCCTGTAGAACCCAGTTCGTTTGCCTTATGGGATTCGGTTTTGCTACTCCGTCATCGATTATTAGTGTTGTGTGTCAAGATGTTGTGAATTGTATCGCTGAGAGGATGTGTTTCACCTATCATGTTTCTTAGTTATTATGTTATTATCTCCCTGTCCAGGAGGTCGAAAGCTTTCTTGAAGTCTATGAAGAATGCGTCATATTTCCCTCTGGGTCTCTTTATGGCCTCCGTTATATTCTCTATGAGATGCCCCGCTGCCTGGATCGTACTCCTTCCCGGTGACATTCCGGCAGCCTCGCTTCTTTTTGTAGTCTTGTTGTTAGTAGTTTCATATATTTTTTGAAGATGCTATTTCTCTGGGTCACCTTTCCCTTTGTGCAGTACCTTTACAGAGTGGTGGAGTCCTTGATGGCTTCCGTACAGATGCTTCCTCTGTCGTTATAGGGCTCGCGGGATGTCTACTCTTTGAAGAGGTACTGGAGGGAGGATTGATATGCTGTCTCTCTTCCGTTTCTATTTAGGAACTCGGTGAAGTGTTTCTCCCATATGGCTATGGGTAGGATACTCGTCTGTGTTTTGTTCTTTTTCCTGAGAGCTAAGAAGGGGTCATTTCTGGCTGCTTCTACTTTTCTCTTAGCGTTTTCGTCCATATACTCTGCCCTTTCTTCTTCCAGTAATGCTGTATATTTTCTTCTCTTTTCTGCATAGTTACTTAGCTGGGACTCCCCTGCATTCTTTCGGGCTATGTTTAAAGTGATTAGGGTCGCCTTCCTCGCTGCGGAACATAGTCTGTCGAACAAAGGTTGTGCTTTCCTTGGTTTCATTGGTATTGTGACGCGTTCTATTATTGTATGTATTTCTTTGAATGCATCATCTATTTGGCCATTTTTTATTAGTTACTTAGAGTATGTTAGTTTCTTCTGACAGTGCTCTAGCTGCGTGATGTCGATCTTTCTTAATGTGTTCTTATTCTCCCTTCTCCTTGGCAGATCTTCATTTGGGATCTTGGTGAATGTTGTTTTTATAGGGATGTGCTTCCTGAGAGGTGCTGCCGCTGAGGACCATAGCCCTTTTTGTCCTTTGAGGGAAATCGATCCTGACTTCTACGCCACGGGTGCTGTGGTGGAGAGGAATTGGGTAAAAGAGAATCAGACTCAACGACATATAATAACACGCTTCGCAATACATAGTTTCCACCATAGATTGTGAAAGACAAAAAACTACCACAAACTGTGTGAAAGTTGTGTATGCGAATTATGCAATCTAAAATATGAAAGATACCATTTAACAAAGTGCCCGAACAATAACAAGACCCCAAGCGAACACGCAAAGACCTGAAGTAATCTTACTATCAAATGCCTTATCAGGCACACCTTTATTATTAGTATTATAAGGTTGGTTTATTGGTTAGTCATAGCAGCTCATTGTCAACTTAAATACAATATTCAAATATAATTTTCCGACTGCCGTCTTTTTATTTATTTTAAATAAAATATTATCTGTATAACTAGGGGGCTATGCGAATCTCTATGTCACTCGTACAGGATTCTAGTTGACTGAACACGTCCACACTTGTTCATTGTTACCCACCTTTCATATTGTAATGGGAAACAGGGAACACGGTTTCTTCGTTTCGCAACGATTTTGAATCGGACCGAAACAAGCTAGAAACGAAGAAAGGTATGAGAAATTATTCCACTTTCTCCCGTTAGGTGCAAACGTTGTTTTCGTATTACGAAATGATTAGGTGGTATTATAAAAAGATATTTTAATCCATAGTTTAGATAGAATCTCTTTAATTTTTTTTCGAAACACCTATTCAGGGCCCGCGGAACCCACTTTGGAAACCCGGATTTAAAGCATTCCGTTCAATAAGCTTTAAAATATTTTCCGTTTTTTCAACAACCTTCTTCCCAGATTACTGAAAAAAACTACTGCATTTCAACATTTTGTTGCGTATGTGAACGTAATGAAAGATTTCACTCATTTGATCAATGTGTGAGACGTCAAAGATGATACTAAAATACTTTTCATTTTTAATCATTCTTTTCCTTTACAATATCACCCAGAAGTGAGATAAACTCATTTTGTGTGCTGGTAGACAAATATCGTACCCGACTGTGACTGAGTTGACTGTTATAGCATGATTATGTACCCTCTTTGTATAGGATCATATTTTGATAGATGTTGAACTATATGTAGAAATTTCCTTTCTTCTCTGCCAACATATGTCCTCTGCGGCCACATAACATTTTGTTTAGTCAAAACCATAGTGATGTAGAAGATTCTTTTCAAAAGATCTCCCCATTCCCTTCTTTCTGTTCAGTAGCTGGCTGGCTTACTTCATCAATTGTTATACTGTCAAATAGAATTGCTTTTAAAATTTTCCACTTCTCAAAATAATCTATATGTTACACATGCATGAAAATCAGTTACAAATTTAGATGTATTACTTAAATTTGCATCTATGCCAAAAAGCCTACATCAAAAACATGACAAGTTTTGGATTTTAGTTGAGTATGGCTTCTAGGTTCTCAGAATTCTCTTGACTGATGATCAATCAGACGCCAACTGTCGGCTAGCACGCGTCGTCTTATCGCCTTCACTCTTCTCTCTTAACTGAAACAAATGCTCCATCTTTGTCTCCAAACTTCCTATTTTAATTAAGTCAGCTGTTATATTTTTGAAACAGGGGAAGGCCAATCAGGGATGTCAGGATACAAAATATTACTATTAGTTTATTCTTTATCTGCTCCACCTCCTTCTCGTCCTTCTAATCCTTATTTCTCTTTGTCTGATGCTCTGAGTTCTACTTTCTGTGTTCTTCATTGCTATAATCTCCGAAGTTATCGTTTTTTCATTTTTTGGAGGTATTCAGTTTATTTATGGATAGCCTCACTTCTGCGTTTTCTATCAGAATTTTAGTTACGTCCAACTTCATTCTGGAATTGAGATAATGATGCAACGTCTAGCACTTGATGTTAATGTCGAAAATTTATCGTATTTCAGCAAATAGGCGGCCAAAGCTTTTGTCTTTCTTTTTTCACTTCACTTGGATGCTGTTGATTCATGATCGTGTATCTGCAATATGAACCCTGCCGTAATAATTATTATAGTCAGGCCCACCGCTTGCTTCTTCAGCGCCGCGTGATAAACAGACTACACTCTCTTATTGTTTTTCCTGACTAGGCTTGCAATTTTCGTAAGATTCTACATTGCATGTTTACATGCACAGTACAGAAAGGACAAGAGAAAGTATTGTCGTTTGAGGAGGAACTCCCTTTAAACGACCCTCCGGAACGCTACTAGCATTGTTAAAAAAATTAATAGTATTAATACAAACGAGATATGGAAACTGCAACAACGCCTTTTTAACACATCCTATACAAATAATCTATTACATTTTACGGATGATTTTCTTGAGGTACATCAAGCAAAGACATCATAGCGCCAATGTTTCCAGAATTCATTTTACACTACTAATTTGTCTAAATAAAGCCTCTAGGTAGACTGAGCTCCGGACTACAATATTGAGGAAGTTGTCTACTGTGCATCGTGTTGACGCACGACTAGCAATACGAAGTTACAGGCAAGGTTATGTGATAGTATTTTTGAGAGTGCGAGAAGTCGCTGTTACCGGTGACACTTGCCGTGGCTACGACGCCAATGGCGGAAACAAACTACCCTGACGACTCCCAATTTACCACAATATTTCTTATATACGTTTCAAAATTAGTAAAAAGGTTCCGCAAAGATGAAAGAAAATACAAAACAAAAACATTTTCACTACTTACAGACTGCGCAGTAAAATTATGTACACTGATAAAATCGATTCATAGTAATTGTAGATTCACCTCCTCATAAACTCGACGAGTATTTCTTTGCTCTTTAATATACCGTGCTTATATTAATGTTTAGAGAAATTAATGATAAAATTATCAAAGGTACATGGTTGAATGAGATATCATTCGATTATGCCCAACACTAGGTGCGAAACGTGGACGATAGGAGTTGCATAAAGAAAAAGAATAGAAGTTTTTGAAATGTGGTTCTATAGGAGAATGAGATGGGTGGATAGAATCACGAACGAGGAAGTTCGAAGCAGAATAGGGGAAGCGAACTATGGAGGATGTTGACCAAGAGAAGGGATAGATTAATAGGCCACGTTTTGATACACGAGGGTCCTCTAATGAGGGAAGCTGTAGGTGTTGACCAAGAATTAAATAACGTGCCGGGATAATATAAATAAATGCCCGAGCAACAATATTGAAACCTATAGTAATGTTTTGATGTGAAACCTGGACTTTATCAGAGAAGGATAAGTTCGCATCGAACGCTTGGGAAAGGAAAATATTAAGAAAGATATATGGATCAGTACAGTTGCAGAAAATATGGAGAATAATAACGAATCAAGAACTTAGAGAATTATACAAAGGTTTAGATCTGATAGGGAATATTAACAGGAAAAGTTTGGAATGGGTAGGGTGTGTGTGGCGAATGGAACGAGGAAGAATAGCTAAAAGAATTTAAGAAGACAAACCTGAAGGAACGAGAAAGATTGGAAGACAGAGACTAAGAGGATTTGAGACAGCTGACGGTCAAGAGATAGAGACAAAAGGCTATGAATAGAGAAGACCGGGCAGTTTTAATAAAGAAGGTCAAGGTCCTTAGAGGGCCGTAGTGCCAGGGGAAAAAAGAAAAAGAAACGCCGGGTCTCCAGGTAGTAGTTAATATTATACACTGGAAGAGCTATGAAAGGAAGGGAAAGCTGTTAAAAGTGAAATCTAACAGGGCAGCTAACGATTAGCCTGCGACAAGACTGCACGTTGTTCTTCCCAACACATGGTGTAAGGATGGTTTTAAAGACATTATTTTTTAATTATTAAAAAAGCGCCAGGGACCTGTAAGCTGACAAGACGGTCCCGTCCTCAGCATTGTATCGAGGTACACCACGTGGGCCACGTTTATAACCTTGTTATTGGCTTATTTCAGGAAGCATTGCGTTTTTCAAGTTCACCATCAAACTAATGACAGGAGGTTGAGCTTATAACGGTTAAACACATCTGCTTGGACTTTTGGCAGTATGGAGTTAAAAGAAAGGAGACAGCATTTGAGCCAGGGGCAATAAAACTCAGACTTCACGACGCGCCTTGGGTGTTTTCCAATTTTGGTGAAATTTGGCTGCATCGGGTGGCTTGTTTTCCAAAGTGTAACTATAAATGTTATTGGTCAATATCTGTCCCTGCCAAATGGGTGATATGAAGCAAAGAAGTGGGGAATATATTTTAAAAAGGCGTGCGGTAAGATTTGGGCAGATTTTTCGAGAGCGGTGAGATGTTTTTTTGGACATATTTGGAGAGAGATTCCGATAGAGATTGCTGGTCGGTCGTTTTAATTGTGGAATCGGAGATTTTTAAATTCTTCCTGAACGAGGAAGAATAGCAGTGGCGGCGGCTTTGATCTAGAGAGAGAACGGCCCGATTAGGAGGAAGGAGCTGGAATATTCACTAACCCGACACGGTAATCACGTCTGTCACTCTTTACCAGGTCCAAGTAAATTTTTGTAAAATATTTTGTTCTATGAGAAGGCCGATAATATACGACCCTGATGTTAGAGATATAATTGTTTAGTTTTTAAGAATTTAATGTCTTTAATTTTTTATGTAAATATGTTTGTAGTTTTAATTATGACTAAGATTGAAAAAACCAAAGTTGTAAGATTAATGTAAAATTTGTTTTTGTTAAAGTAAAATGCTTTCTTGTGTCTTATTATTAAAATATTACTATCCCACTTTAATAATGAATATCCCCTCTATATTCATTTCAGGCTACTACAGCTATGGAAAGAAAACGAGAATCTGTTACAAAATTAAAAGACAATAATATGTAAAATATGGAATAAGTTAGGCGAAGTGCTAAAGGAACCAGGTGTTGTGAATTCTGTTTATACAATATATTTTTATTTATACATTTCTTACAGTTTATAATATACATATATACTGATTTTTCTAAATTTTATGTACTAATTTAATATAATTAATACATTTTAATTTATTAAATATTTTATTTATTTACTTTCATTCAATATGTAAATAATGAATAATTTTCAACACACAGGACAGATTCGTCTTATTTTAGAGAACTATATCTGCGACTGAAATATGTGCCTGAAGGCGATATTAAACTGTCATGGGATGAATCGGAAACTGAAAGTAACGAAGATGCAACAACAAGTGAATTATTAAGAGTGAGAGAAAACTCTGTGGACCAGACTACAAAAAACTAAGAAAGAATATGAAACTCAATATTGCAATGAAAACTGCAGTAAATATTTTGTTTGGAGTTATACACTAAGATAATGTTTCAAGAATGTTTTGAAGAATCTTCCAAAAAAGTTAACAGATGACTCAATAATTTACTTACTTTATTAAAACTATAATAACTAATTTCGTAATAATTATGTATATAAAAATTGATGGGCTTTCAGTTATCATTTTTCTATAATATTACGATCTAATTGAAATTTTGATCATTTACCTCCTAAACACGCTTGAGCGGGTGATCTTTCAGACCTTGAACTGTTTTTTGATATCCAGAATAGCGTTTCAATATTGTTTAAGGTAAAAATTACAAATTTAACAATTAGTAGAATTTTATTTTTCAGTTTTAAATAATCAAAACTTTCATATGATTTGTGAATTGTGTACATATGTGTACAAAATTTATATGTAAATTACCTGAAGCTAAATTGTTAATAATTGGTTCATAATAGTGTTCAGAAACGTAAAAGTTAATCCGTAGTCTCGCTGGACCTACAGCGGCTAACGGAGGTTAAGAAGATTTTAGTAGGCCACAATTCTCCCAAGAAAGTCTATTAGACGCCGGTCAAGCGTTAACACGTCGCAGATGTACATAGAATTACAATTCTGTAGATCGACGACTGAGTTCAGCTGTGCAAAGCGCGGCACATTGTACGCGCTGTCCGACAGAAACAAAACATCCCATTGAACATTCACTGTGATGAATAGGCCATGAGTCTTGGTGGGGGTTTGAATAAAAACCTCATTCCGAGAGACATGGAAGACGTTACGGCTCTCATTGAGTGCGGAGCTACGAGTGTTGAGATATCAGTTTAGTGTCAACATTTCGACAGGTCAATTCAGCGCCTGTTTGACGTGTAACGAATGAATTCCAAAGTACATTACATTACCTGTGATAGTGTATTACTAAACGTGACTACGGTCACACTATTTTGAGCTGATATTTTGATATATTATTAAACAATCTAAACTTGATGAAAAGCTACTGTCGCAAAATCGCGGGATAACCGCGAGCTGCGTAGTGCATGACGACCCGGAACCTCATTACGGAAATGGCACACTAGACCTTGCAACTCTTTATGAACGCAACAGAAACATTATTTTAGATATGGTCAGATATCAAATTTCTGATCAGTTAAACGTCACAACCTCAGACGTCATCTGAACAACAATTTATGAATGACAAATCTAGGAGGTCGAGAAAAGTGAGCAACCGTACACTAAGGCTTCAGGGAAAAGATAAATAAGTGGGAATATTATGTAGAAAATGAAATATGCAAGAACAGCCAAGGATGTAACTATCTCAAATAGATTTGTTCCATTTAGTTGTTATTGATAATGGAGAGGGTTATTGTTTAACATTTATTTAACAAATATTTTGTGCTGTTTTAAAAATATTAATAATTTTATTTATAAAAACCAATTTCATTAATGGGCCCTGCGAAATATTACAAATTATACATATTAATTAAAGGGGGCGATTGTTTAAATTTCAAAGGGTTCCTCAGGAGTAACAGCGAGCAGCAGAGATTTCATGCTAGCGTCGAAACTGTTTCATCTAATCAGCAATTCCTGAAGTTGTGCGTAGTAGTTTTCCTTCTTCCACTCTCACACTTGCAGGTCGGGTTATTTGCCCTCTGTTGACGTTAACCCAGCTTTCCTTCTTCACTCAACACATACTTCAATCAAGTCCAAAGCTCTGGTCTTTTTGCTCGGTCTTCCTTCCAACTGAACAGGAACAATTCTCACCTACCTTTCAGTTTCAGTTTCCTCTCTGCTTCATAACCCTTTCCACTTCTTGTACAACTCTCTCGCTTACTCCTCCCTATTAACGTTTTGTTCATTCTCCAGTTTCCTTCTCCATTTCAAAGTCTTGATCCACACTTAAACTCCATTTAACCCGGGTGGAAACCCAAGAATTGTTTATTCAGAATATACACCGGGAAAACCTTCGATCTAGAATAGAATGTATTACATGCCAAGGAAAAAATCAAATACAGACTGTAAAATGTATCAGAAACATACAAAGAAATCTGATAACAAATAACAACAAAATAGGCCGAAGAGAAATAGAAAATAAAATTAAAAATCTACAAAAATGCAGCAACAAGAAAAAAATGATGATAGAATCCCACTCGAAATGGAAATCAAGTAACCAAAACAAACTGAGAAAAGTTTACCAAAAACATAGAAATCCGGCAGAGAAAAGAGAATTAAATAAACTGACAAGCAACCTAAAAATAAATTATTAATTAAAGTACCAAATGGAATTAATATGTGGGAAAAATAAATATAAAAGATAAGGTATCGGATTTAACAAGAAAAGTCAAAATACGCGTTTCCATCCTGTCAATTTAAAAAATACTGATACGTATTAAGCAATAGGAAAAGCCGAAATATTAGCAGACTCAATCTTTAGACGATAAAAAACACGAAAATCTGCAGATAGAAATAAGCATCACACACCAGCAAATTGAATAATCAGCTAGATTCATCGAGACAGTTCCTACTCTGACATATCCCAAATTAACTGTAATGAGTGTATGTGGCAATCACCATTTTATTTGATCTATGGCTGAGATATGCCCCACCGGAAACACTCAGTCGGCATCAACAAGCACAGGTGACAGAAAGGCGCACAATGAACGACCGGGGCAGGTTAAATCCACAGTTTGCCGGATTAAAGAACATTTACCTGAGCCCAGTTCATTGACACGGGGTGTTTTGAAGAACTTATCTCCCTCCACAAATTAGGTAGAAAGCCGCGGGCCATGTTTTGGCCACATTATGGTGGGAGGAAGTAGAGGTGAAGAGGGAGAAATTAGTCCGCTGGGAAGTGATGATTGAACAAGGAAGAAGTTGGGGAATAGAAATAGATGAGTCTGGAATGGAACTTGGGAGTAAGAAATTGATTTGAGAAATAATTTTCGGAAGAGGAGGATCAGTAAGGAAAGAATCTTAGAGAGAGAAAGCAGTTAATCGGGAATGAACTTTGAAGCAGGTAGGTGGTGAGGATTGAGAACGTTTGTTTTTAATCTTGAGACGAACTGAGAGAAGACGGTGGAAGGTGGAATCCCGGTCGCGTCATTTGCTGGTGTCGAGGAGGAAAACCCCGGGAGCGAGCGGCCGTAATTCTCAAAACCCAGCCCCAGGTACCACAAATGGTAGTTATGATTACAGAAAATACTGGACAGGACCAGCACCTAACCCCGTGTATGCCACGAGGCTTTACGAGGGGATTGCTCCGAGGCACTTCTCCACCCGACCGGCTCATGAGTTGCGAATTATGTTACTCAAGTTGCGTACGGCTCGCACACCGGAGTTTTTGACCTGTTGGAAATGCACTCCGCCCGCAACGGCGAGAGTGCCGCTGCCTTACCCAAGGGCTGGTGGCTTCAATTGCTGGGTATGGTCCTCCCCCTACTCTTAAGTTACATATACCCAGGCACCGACTTGCTAGCACCGCCATCGTGGGTCCAACCCAATTGTGAGCAGGGCTGCCGCCCAGTAGAGCGACAGCTGGGCTAAAGCTCACCCTATCTACCTGTATTTTTCGCTGAGGGCTCAGGTCAGAGCCTAGTGCTGCGCTTTGAGCCTGCCCGGGGAGCCTCTTTCCCCAACAAGGGCCTCGGACTTACCCCCCAGCAGCTGGCCGGGTTCAACCTTAATGGTATCGCTGGCGCTTCTAGTCTTGTGTGGCCTTTTTCTCCTATAAGGGAGAGTACCACCCTACGACTAGCATTTGAAGCTTCCCGCTTCTTCCGGATTGCAGCACCTGGTTTCCGAGGCCAAGCGCAGCCCCATCCGAAGTGGAAGCTAGCAGCTATTTGCTATGGATGATCTGCGCAACCACCCAATAATAGGGGAATTACACCCAGACTGTTTCATAATCGGATAACTAAGTATGGTTAGCAATTTCCATACTCGACACCTTAGTCCGAGGGCTTGATGACTGTCTTGAGATGAGCTCAGTTACTAGAGCCATCTTAGTCCATCCCCCGAGCTCATAAAGGATACTAGTTCCCAGCGAGCCACCCCTGGTCCGCCCCCTATAATTAGGTTTCACATACCCAGGAATAATAGGCGCGGGATGGGACCATTCGGCGCGGCCGATTCGGCGCAGCTGTTTCGGCGCGAGCCGTTTCGGCACAAGCCAGTTTGGCGCGAAATTCGCATAACATTACTAGACATAAAGCAGCCGTTTCGGCGAGAAACTCACTTAACATTACAAGACATATAATTTAATATTTATCAAAATTTTTAAATATATTCCTAAACACTTAATTAGTTGCAATACCCAAGAGTTGTAAAACATTAATAGTAAAACAAGCTATAAGTATGAATTCCACAAATATGGACGAAACATCTAAGGTTTATTTAAATAAATATTAGGCTACGTTTTTATGACAAATTATCTGGACTTTTCATTAATATTTGAAGATGCCAAATTATTTATTCATTTAACAATTCGTAACAATAACTCATGAGACTTTTGTGTTCAGAATAAAAATCGAAATATTTATCCATCAGTGAAACATAAATTTTATAAAAGTAGCGATTTAAATTTATTTAAATTACTTGTCCTTTTTAATAATAATAATAATAATAGGCGAATTGCTCTGATGTGATGCACCTCACTCATCAGTCTAAAATAAATATTATATTTTACATCTGAAATTATAATATTTTTCTAATAAATCTTAAGGTTGTTTCAATATGTATTCTTCCACAAAACTGAATTATTTTTCACATTGAATTTTGTTTTTTTCCAAGTCCCATTAATACGGATATTAAATGTGCGCATAGTTTGGCCAATATAACTGTAATTACAATCTAAACAGTTACCGAAATTATTAATTTTATTTTTAATATTTGAACATAGCTTAAATTATTGCAGTATTTTAAGGTAATTCGGATATCATAATTCATTAAATCATAAGTCATAGGTTTGTATTATTTCTTACTGCGTGATTTTACGGGTAAATTATTAATTTCATATTAATCTTAGTCATCCCAATTTTAACGTATTTGTAAACGAAATGCAAAGGACAAATATTAAAAAGAACACTATTTATATTTTTCCCAGATTAAATTTATGATAGCGCTAACGTTATAATTTGACGTCCCTATTTACTAAATTATAAACTATAGTATCTTATGGAATAATGGCTGATTTGACATGTTATTAAGAATTATTCCTGAGTAAGTAGATCTTTTTATAGCAATTGGTAACTATCTTATTGACAAACAATAACCAAAACATCAAGAAAATTGACAGGGTGATCTTTTTTAATTTCAATTGTAAAGTTTCTTTCAGGGTTGTAATTATTAAAAGTATTGTGCAAATGGTTTATGTGGAATCAGAGGATGATACTAAAAAGTCATCATTCTTGAAATATCTCAGTGCTTCCAAATCTCTCATAATTTGCGCGAATAACGACAAAGAAAAATTCCCAAGGTAGAACCAATGATTTCGTGATAGTAAATGTTCTTGAACGAAAAATAAGTGGAATTTATAATTACATTTATTAAGATAAGAATTTTTGATAAAATAATTTTTGTCAATTTGAAAAAGTAGTTATCCCATCTATTTTTAAAACTTGGTGTAATTGATGCATGGGATGAAAATTAAATAAGAACTCTTCATCTAATGATAAGAAAACATGATCATTAGTGACGTTTAAATGGTCCAAAAACTTAAAAGACGTTTTGACTGTAAAATTATTTTCCATATTAAGAGAATTATATAAAAATATAGAAATGTTATGAAAATGGCTGCTAGTAGAAGAAACAATAATTATGAAAGATAAATTATATGCTAGAGCATAGGCTCTGGCACAATTATCAGAAGTTAAAAACTAGTAGGAGTTAAAAGTGCTACTGTCCACAAGTCTTTTCAAGTTAATTTCTAATTGATCAATAATTAAAGTAATGGATTTAATTTTTATTGCAAGTTTTATGTATTTATTTGTCTGATAATAACGTTTCAACTTTATAAAACTATTTATCCTTTGGCAGATTCACTAAAGATGACATCAAGATTATTAGAAATGTACATTTTGGTGTTTTGCACAACTTACGATAATTTTCTATACAGCATTAACTCATTGTTAAAGTTTTCCATTGTAATTATGGAACTAACAATACGCTTATGAGTTATTCTTGGTAACAGTTATTTCAGCCTCGTTGCTTGCACAACAAAAGTTTTATCCATTTCAATTTCTTGTGAATAATTTTTCATTTTATAACATAATTGTATTATACATATATATTGTAAATATTCATTTTTATTATAATCGTAAAAGATGAGGTTTTAAAATTTAGTAACGGAACGTCGTAAACGATCTACTGCTAAAAAAGTTTATATCACTTTTTTCTGATATATAGGCTGTTTTTCATTTTATTAATATTAATAAAAGATGTGTATTTGTATAAAATAACTTATTTGAAACAAGTGTCCACAATAATGTCGTTTATCGCCACGTAATGTCACCGCGCCCAACCTTGCGCCGAATCGTCCTAGACCCTGACAGACAGGACCCGACACCAAGAGATGCACGCTGCTCCCCGTTTACGCCGTGGCCGATTAGATTACACAGGGGCACCACGGGTATGTTCGGCCTCCGACTTAAGGATGAGAGGCTGTACACACATCATCCCCCTTCCGCCCCCTCCCAGGTACCACAGCAGAAATTAACCCAGATGCCAGATACCATATGCCTGGGTGCCAATATCGGGAAGTCCTTTATGTCTGATTTCCTCCTGCACGAAATGCCCACAAAATGACCCTTAAATAGATAGTCTCACAACAACAAAAAACCAATTTGAGCTACCCGTGATAATTTCAATGAATCTTAAGTTTGGACTTGATTTCAGTTAATAAATTTATTTTTTTTTAAATCTAACTTAATAAGTTACTCATAATACAAATTAAAATTCAATCCCCCAGTTAAATACATTATATAACAAATGAAAGAGAAATTATGAATATCATGAGAAAGTTAAAACTCAAATGAATCACTCGGAGAAGATAAATTAACTAATCAGTAAATAAAAAACCTTCCACAGCTAGGCTTAAAAGAACTCCGCAAGATATTCAACGCAGCACTTAAACTGAAGTATTTCCCAGACATTTGGAAACACGCAATAATCATAGCACTACCCAAACAAAACGCAGACCTCTACAATCCAAAAAGTTATAGAACAATTAATTAGTTGCTGCCCACAATTAGCAAGATAGTTGAAAGAATAATTCTAGTCATAGTTTAAGAACATCTTTCGAATAAGGACAAGATAAGAAAAGAGCAGCGTGGATTCAAAGAAAACAAATAAAGACAATTAAAGTACGAGGTCTTTCCCGGTGAATGGCATGTATAAATTCCTCTCGAGTTTCCAACCGGGTCAAAGATTTTAACAGTGACGTTTCGATGGCTTGCTCTGCCATCATCTTCAGACTGAAGTGTCGAATTCGGTGAGTGTAAGCATTTATATAGTCTGAGGCAAGTCTGTGCAAGCACAAACCGCCTGTGATTGGCTAGATGTGGAAGCGGGAGCGAAGGCGTCTCCCATTGGTCCACTTGCTTAGTCATGCTCTAGTCCCCCGTGGCCGCTCCCGCTTCCACATCTAGCCAATCACAGGCGGTTTGTGCTTGCACAGACTTGCCTCAGACTATATAAATGCTTACACTCACCGAATTCGACACTTCAGTCTGAAGATGATGGCAGAGCAAGCCATCGAAACGTCACTGTTAAAATCTTTGACCCGGTTGGAAACTCGAGAGGAATTTATACAAAATAAAGACAATCTTCCAAATTTTGAGATTAGTTGAGTATGCAACAAATGCATTTAACCGTCGTGCCGCCACTCCACTGACGATGTTAGGAACCCAGACAAGGATTCCCTATTGTTGTATTAAATTCATCTACAATTACCTGAAATGCAGAACATTCAGAGTCAAAATCAACAATCACATATAACCGAGAGAAATGTCTTCGCAGGAGAATTTCAAGGCTCTGTGCTTGCTCCATTGTTATCTTTATTAATGGCATACCAAACGTAGATAAAGTGAGACCTTACTCTATGCTCACGATACGCCATACTACAGTACCAGGAAAACAGAAAATAGTGCAATAAATAAACTAGGAACACAACTAAACAAAGCGGAAGTCACAAAATTAATATAAACACACACAAGTGTCAAGCCGTTGTACTAGCGAGAACTAAGTCAAGAAAACAAAGGAAAGAACTAATGATTGAATGAAAAACCATAGAATGGGCCAATAGAGCAAAAATATAGGAATTACAATTGCGACATTACATAAATAAATATTCGTATAAAAACGAACAAACAACTTTTATTATATTTATTATATTTTTACAAAATATTTAAACCGTTTTATATGAAGAAAACACGAGCACTCTATCACAGGCCTAATGGGTATAATATTTTTGCCAGTAGTTTTTCCTTGGTATTGCTGTACCGCTTGTAGCTGGTTCTGGAAAGAGGAGAGGATCTGGTGCTTTGGTTCACGTCTCGGGAAATGCAATCGGGGCCTGGTCGTGACGTCACTAGTCATCAGCCACGGACGAGTTTGATACCTCTCGTTTCAACGTACGAAGTACATGAAATATTTTAAATGAATATAATTAATAACAATGGAAACAACAATTTCGGCTGACTTATATGAATACAACACTGATTAAAATTATTTAAGTAAAATTATTCAATTAACTAATTGAATAGACTGTTTATATATATATATATATATATGTATACAGACAATGAATCGTCATCTATGTGATACGCTCCCTTGGATGTCTCACACACATCCAGCTACAAGCAAAGCAATACCGACATCAATAATACGTTCAGTTCAAAGAAAATATAACTTCAATTGTTTTTCTTTACTGTTTATTCATTGTAATTTTCACTATTTGTGACCAGTATTAATTTCCTTTCTGGTCAACAATTTAACATCAAACGTATATTAATGTTACACTTAATTTAATTTAAATCACGCGAAAAAATAAATGGAAAAAACATATTCGCGAACCCAAAGATATTTCTGTGTTCAAGCAGGGAGATGCTAGCATACCAGAGACGTTTCTTACGCGCGAATTATTACCATATTTGAAAAAAAAAGAAAAGCGCGGTAACATGTGTCACGTTACACAATCGACGACTAACTAAGATACCATTAGCAAATTGACATAATAATCAAAATGACAAAAAATTTTCGTGCCTATGGCACGAATATTAAAAATGACCACGTCCCAATAATATTAAAAACGATCATGTATAACTCCACAACGAAGCAAAAACTACTTTACGGGATGTCAGGTCAGGGCGACATGTGCCAAAAACAATTTACAAAAACTACAAAGATTAAAGAATAAAGTTTTTCGAGTAATTCTGCATGTTCCCAGGTATACTACAATAAGCCTACTACACCAACGATGCAAAAAGCATATACTGCAAAACAGGACAAATTTTGGAATAAATAAAAGGCCCACTGTCCATATTAAAAACATAGAAGATTTTTACAATTCGTTCCGGATTCCAACAGTCACGTAAAATAATTGAAAAAGTCATGTATAAAATGGGTTTTACCTACAATAAGTTTTCTCGCCAACTGTGTATCAAGCGAAAGGCGTAGGCGGTCTGATACTTTAGACTTTAGACGAAAATCTCCAACGAGAAAAGAAAAAGAACACTGACGATCACTGCCAACCAACTGTTTCAGCCCCGGACTAGACTGTATCAAGTTCGTAACTTCACTTTCAACTACTTTGTAATGTTTGATTTGTTTTACATTAAATTAATTAAAACTTCTAAATAACTTTTTATATGATTTTTTAAATATTTTTTATTAAATCGTCCTATATTTAATTATTGATGGGTTTTATTAATAGATACAGTGAGCGGAAACAACTGGGGAACGGGTTTTTGTCCGCTTGTTAGAAGGCTGCATCATTCACATACATACATACAATACCAAAGTAGGTAGGTTAGTTCGGTTCATTTTCGGCGTTTTCATCACTGTAAGCCGAGGTTGATCCTTAAAGAAAATACAGTTTCTTTCTTTTTATTGTTTATGACGAATGTAATCCAATGAATTGCGTCTAAAACGTTAATTGTCTTTGCAAGTTCGTTTGAAGAGGTGCAGGTGCCCATCTGGGCGAAAAGATGACGCAAAATACACTTTCAGTAGTTCACTTTAAAGCGGCTGAAGGTAGAAAAATTATTTTAACGGTAGAAATTTCAATTTTTGGGTGAGAGGCAGCGTTGTTCATAAATAAAATATCTTTTGTACCTTGTCGCAAAATTTTACTATTAAAAGTCTTTAGCCAGTCAGTTATGATGTCTCTCGTCATGTTACATGTCATTCTATGCCGAAATTGTTCAAATTGATTCCCTTAAAACACCTGGGCTTAAGGACTTTGCCTATTAATAGCGGAGGTTCATAATCGCCTTCCATGTTAGTACATAAAATAATTGTCTTTCCATGTTTTCCCTCCTTTGCATGTTTAGCCTTTTAATGCCATCGTTTTCTTTGCAAGAGTTATAAAAAAAATAGTGCACTCTCGTCGCAATTAAAAATGTTAGTTTTCGAGTAGCTTTCTTTTATATCCACTTTTCAAAAAAAATTTCTTTATTTTTAAAGTTCAGCGACTTGGGTTTTCCCCTATTTTTCATCTTAAGGCAAGAGCTCGGACACTGATTTTCTTTTTTTCATACACTCCGCCTTTTCTTAAATAGAAAAAATATATTTTCGCATCCATCTCCATAAATCGTTTCAACCTGAAATGCACGTAACTCACTACGATTCAAAATAAGTCTGTCTGAAAACTTCGTGTAGGGGCACAGTCATCTAGAGTCCTGTATTGTTTTTGACTTTCTGTCCGGTTATTAGAGACTTTGTTATCAAAAATTCTGTAAAAATAGTTTCCGTGTTAGTTTATTATAGTGTCCCGTTATTACAAGTACTTTTCTTAGGAAGTATATGGAATAATGCCGTGTATGAAATATGTCCGGTTATTAGAACTGTCCGTTTCGGAAAGTTCGACTGTATTACATTTTTTTGGATCTCAACAATATTCCATTATTTCAATAATCGATTTATTGAAAAAGTAGAAAATATTCTTTGAAGAAAGTATGGCTAACGTTTTCTATTATATTAATAATATTTTACGTTAATTCTTGATATATTTTAATTTTATTTATTGAAGATTACATATATAGTTATCTTAAAGCGATGTTTCATTAGTTTTAAGATTAATAATTTATTTAAAATTTTTACTCTCCCCTCGTATACCATACTTTGAAGTTCTGCTAAAATCTCATATTAAATTGTAAGAACATTGACCGTAATTACAGACAAATTTAGTAATAAGTTCCACGACGACCACGTTAAAACATGTTATCATGATAACTGTTGAATAACGCTTTATAACCTGTCAAATTTACTACACCACTGGCTTGCCAGTTGTGGAGGGCCAATGACTTTAAATGCAAAGACACTTGGGGGAGTGAGATATCTGTGGAAAAAGACGAGACGTTGTATTGTGCGAGTGAGACGAATACTATATCGCTTGTTCTGAAGATGTGGACGACCGTCAAGCGAACAACGGTACCACGAGGCGAACAACGCAACCACGAGAGATCAAGCATTGTTATTGGAATCAGATTCTACAATAAGTAAGCTGCCTTTTCTAATATCTACAAGAGTTGATCGTTACTGGCTGTGTAGCAAGTAAGTTTTGCATTCAAATTCAGCTATCCGATGAAGAATATGAATCTGACGTAACTGTATGTGAGGACTACACTGATGTTGCGAAGAAAGCCATCCTAAAGGCTTCGCGTTTAACTGTTACTAAATTAAATACCATCACATCAAACATAAATTCAAATTCATGCATAGCAGCTACACCAATGACGTCATCAGTAACAGATACCGCGACCCTGCCTTCCATCCGAATAGAGCCATTTGAAGGACTGCTACAAAAAGAAGTTTCCTGCACGAATTGCAAACGGTCTCATTATGTGTCTATTTGTGATACAAAATTGGAACCATCAGTTAGTGTCGGTAAAAATAACATCACTCCGGCGAGATTCACGCATCTTCAAACGGCCATAATTGGATTTCAGGCCCAACCGGGTTAAAGAGACTCACTCGATGCTTCTTGGACGGGGAAGTCAGACGAGTTTTATCAGTAAATCCCTAATTTCCGAACTCAAGCTAGACATAATTGGAGATCGCTCGTTAGCTGACACTGTATTTGAAACATCAACCGCGACTTCCAATCATCGCAAAGTGGTTCCATTTACAGTAAGAGGAATTTGGTGCGATTCTAGCTTATCACTTTCTGCATTTGAGACTTAACATAAGTTCTCACCACAGCCGACGACTCCCCACTGCATCTCACATCTGGTACAGACTAAGACACTACAATTAGCTGATCCCACGGACGATTTCAACGACCTTCCCATTGAAATTATTATTGGAGGTGACCTGTATTGGCACATTGTCAAAGATACTGCGCCGATCCGCCTCTCATCTACAATGATCCATCTCGATTGGGTTGGATATTTAGTGGGAAGCGTTCAGGCACACCGTTGATACAAATATTGTTAATCTTATTGACGTCGAAGATGAAAGACGATGACATACATAGGCGTTTCTGGGATCTAGAGACACTGGGTATCGTAAAGGAAAATGAGCGAACACTCAACGGTACTGACGTAGAGACTTTGGAAGACTTCCATGATTCATACCTCATTTACGATCCACGGAGGGTAGTCAGCTTGCCAAGAAAGGAAAATATTGTCTTTGAAAATAACTATGAAAATGCAGAAAAATGATTTCATTCTTCGGAAAAGAGACTGCGACAAAACTCTTCACTACGCGAGATCTACGAGTCCTAAATGATTGACTATATAATTAAGGGCCATGTGGAGTTAGCTCCATCTCAGACTGAAGAACCAAATTTCTATTTACCGCAACAAGAAAGACAAGCATGGTTCTGTTAAATTGCGAGTTGTTTGTGATGCATCACCACACATGAAAAATTCTCCCTCACTAAACGGTGTTCTTCAAATTGGGCCCAACCTTCTACCAGAAATACTGGCGATGCTTATTCGCTGTCGCCACCATCCGCAAGCCCTGGTCGGAGACCTTAAACAAGCCTTTCTCCAACTAGTTCTACACGCCAGGGACAGAGACCTCACAAGATTTTCCTGGTACCGCATCACGAGCAACGCAGCGGAGGAGATAGAAACAACCAAGGAACGGGCTATTTGCCGCTTTACATGCCTACCCTTCGGACTGACTTGCAGTCCTTTTCTGCTTTCGGCTACATTGAGGGAACTTGCTTCAAACTATCAAGTGCAGTTCTCAGCAGCCGCTTCACTTGTCCGTGATAATACTTTCATGGACGATTTTGGCGCTAGTGCTGCTGATGAAAATGGAGGTATCGCACTCTATTATGACCTAACAACTCTTATGAGACAAATTACACTACCTGTCAAAATGGGCAACGAACGCCAAACAGCTAAGAGAAATTTGGCAGGCAGAAGGACATGAGATTTCATGACAGCTATATGTTAGGAGTTCCTTGGAACACGTTGACCGACACATTCTCCATGGATGCTAAACAAATAATTGTTGAAGACGTATCAAAAGGTCCTGCGGCGAAACGGCGTTTGTTGCAGTCCACAGCTAACTTCTATGATCCCCTTGGTTTACTGACACAAGTTTCAATCATAGGGAAGATTCTGTTTCAAGACACTTGGTGCAGAGGAATGCGCTCGCGATATCGCCATTCGTTGGTAAGCCTGGATTGAATCACTGACACATTTATCTCATATAACTGTTCCGCGATAGGTAGCCACGTCTGGACAACAATTATATGAAATCCACGTTTTCTGTGATGCGTCAGAAAGAGCATATGGCGCAGCCGTATACGTCAGGTCGTCTTTGGATGGGAATACTAGTGTTCGTCTAAATTGCAGCAAAGCCAGACTCTCTCCAGTGAAGAAAGTGACATTGCCCCGCCTCGAACTCCTTCCAGCACTAATCGGAGCTCGATTACTTGATTATACTTGCAAGGCACTCTCATTCGACGTAAAAAACGTAACCTTATGGTCAGACGCTCGGGTAGACTTAGGAAGGATACAGAATGATCCCAATCGCTGGAGAACATTTGTCTGCAACCGTGTCACTGAAATACAGACTCTCACGACACCGTCTCAATGGCGAACATTGCCCGTGATAGACAACCCTGCTGATCATCTATCAAGAGGAGTTACGGCAGACAAGTTACTTGGACTTGAAAATTGGTGGTATGGACCATCTTGGTTATCCAAGGAGCCTTGCCAGTGGCCATGCAATTCTTCGACTGTTGGCGCTCTTCCTGAAGCTAAACCACCCACTCAACCGGTCTTTCTCACACTGACAATAGATCCCATCATTGACGTTGCGAGATTCAGCTCCTACATGAAATTAATGCGTGTTACGACCTGGGTCCTGCGCGTAACGAAAGTACTTCATCGTAGAAATCACCCAAGAGCAGAAGAAATTACTTCTGCAGGATTAAGGTGGCGCAAATGGAAAGTTTTCCATCTGATATTGACGCACTAAAGCGAGGTATCATTACATGACAGATCGAGGATAAAATGTTTCAACCCTTTCCTGGACGTCTCGGCGGCCACCTGCAATTTGCTGACCTGACACGTGAAAAAATTCACCCAATTATTTTAAACGGAAAGCATTATTTTACTCTATTATTAATTAAACGTACTCATGTTCGCATTGTTTTATCTGAGCTTCGGTGGACATTTTAGATACTACGTGCCCGTAGTGCTATAAAGAAGGTTCAGAGGTTCATTGGCAGACGCGGACTCCCACACACTATATATAGCGATAACGCCCAGACATTTCATTCAGTGAATCGCGAGCTGTCTGATCTATGGACAGCTATCTCGTCGAGTAAAGTACACCATTTTCTTTCGTCCCACGCAGTAATCTAGAAATTTATTGCCCCACGTGCAGCTTGGTGGGGAAGATGGTGGGAGAGATTGGTTGGCTGAAGAAAAAGATGTCTCGGGAAGGTACTAGGGCGCGCATGTGTCGACGAGGAGGAGCTGAGAACTGTACTCATCAGCATCGTAGCTGCACTAAACTCTAGAAAATGGGAAATATCAGTGTGGGCTCAGAGTGGGTATATCTACAATAGATCAGCTTTTCAATCTAAAGCAGATCCTGGAGAAGACGAATGCGTTTAATATCAGCACCCACCATTTGTTTGTAGACTTTAAGGCAGCATATGATAGTATAAATAAGAAACAATTAATACTGGCGATGATAGAGCTCTAACCCCCATCATAATTGGTACGTTTGGTAAGGATGACAATAGAAGGGGTGAAATTCAAAGTAAAGATTCTAGAAAAATTGAGTAACGAATTTGAATGCAACACTGGATTGCGACAGGGAATGCATTGTCTTGTCTCTTATTCAATATAGGAATGGAGAAAGTGGTTAGAGATTCTGAGAGTGAGTGAGTGTGTGAGTGTGTGTGTGAGAGAGAGAGAGAGAGAGAGAGAGAGAGAGAGAGCTATCTTCACAGTTATTAGGCTATGTAGTTGATGTGGACATAATTAGTAGGTCCTTTCGGGTACTGAAAGAAGCTTTTCTCGCATTTGAAGCTCACGCAAAAAAGATGGGTCTGATAATTAACGAAAGAAAGGCAAAATACATGACGTCAGATAGAAAGTATGATAAAGAAAAGGAGGCTCAAAGAGGAGAGTACATATTCGAAAGAGTTGATCGATTCACATATTTGGGGGAATAGTACAGATGGATAATGACACAACGTATGAAATAAAGTACAGAATAAATATGGCCAATAAATGTTGCTATGGTCTCTCAAAGAGTATAAAAAGCCAAATTCTGCCCAAAGATCGGTGACGATCCTTATATATAAGACCCTTATAAAGTCTTGACATATGCATGTGAAACATAGACCACTGGGAAAAAGATGAACACAGTTTACAGTGCTTTGAAAGTAAAATATTGAGATGTGATAACGGGGTCTGGTGGAAACGTTATAACGAGGAATAGTATGCTTTATTTGAAGATATGGAAATTGGAAGATTCATTAAGATAATAGGGCAGTGCACGTGAGGAAATATGTAAGAGAATATGGTTCAGGGTAGCAGGGAGAGAGGAAGGCCAAGACTTAGATGGAGGGATAAGGTGCATAGAGATGCTAGAGTGTTGGGACTGAGAAACTGGTGGAAGGAGACACTGGATCGCAATAATTGGAGCAGGCTCCTTGAGAAGGCTAAAACTCAGAAATTAGTTGTCACGCCAATGATGACGATGATGTACCTAAAACCAGCCATCAAGCGCTTACTGTCTTATTAGATACTGTAGCGGGTGAATGTAAATGAATTCCCGGGCATCACCGGCCAACCAGACAGTATATATATACACAATATATACTTATTTCTATTACGTCCATTATTTGAGGCTAGTTTACTGGAGGTTTCTTCATCTGTTTTCCCGAAGTAGAAACCTTATTATTTCTCTGCTCCTTTGGACCATTTGTACAATATGTAATTACATAAACTGTTGGCAATGAACTCGTCCTAAAACGTATAATTTCTGTCAATGTAAACGTAAAGCCATTAATAACTTTATGATCGAACAATCCTAGAAAAATTAGTAGACGCCCGTGATTATATTGACGTTTCTGTGATTTTCTTTGAAGAACTCGTGCAATATATATTTTGTGGTTATATTTGTAACCTTTTGTTTTTATGTTCAACTGTTATTATTTTGAGAGGTGTAGTTGCTGTGCAGCTTGGAAAGGCAAGAGGAGGCGTCGTTGCAACTTGGACCAGCTGAGTGTCGCCACAGAGCTGACGGAGCAAGGGCAAACTGAGTGGAACTCAAGCCGATACAAGGTCGGAAAACAGCATTACGTTCTGTGTTTAAAGTCATTAGCGTCCTACTGAAAAAACTTCAAATTCCAAAAACCGAAAATATAGATTGGTTACTTTTTGCTGTAGACTGAGGGAAACCGATTCACATATGTGGATAATTTTTTTTTGCACGTTTCCTTGGACCTCAGTTTGCTTGCCTAGTACTCATTACCACTGTTGTCCTTAGGATTAGACTGTCTTCCTTCCAACGGCAACGAAACAGTAATGTATTGATTATTAGGTGTTTTCATTTGTGTCCCTCTTTTGTTTACTTATATAAATGTGTTAAATGTTTGGGTTTGCCTGTTAACACGTGGTTTATCATTGTTTCTCCACAGGATAATAAACTGAAGTATAAATAAGTACCAGAATGTTGTGTTCTTCCTCTTTGGAAATTGAAAAAATCAAGTTTGAAATTGGTTGGAAATTTTTACTTACTTTTATACTCTACCTGTCTTATTATTAATGGATAGTATATTAATATTTTACATAATTATCCTCCTAAATATTGTTATTGTTGCTAGAGTGATGTGACACATAACTTAAATTTCATACAAGCTGCCAAGATCCCCACCTATTTAAATAATTTTATTGACTTTTTTAACTATGACTATATCGGGACCCGTATCAACGTAGCTAATTGTTAGCCTAGCCTTCATTACTGAATCGCTATACTTGGTTGCAAAATAATAATAATAATAATACGAATCTTAGTTGCTTACACATCTTCCACATTTCATTACATATTTCAAATTATTCTAATAACTCAGTTTTTTGACATGTACCTGCAGTAATTCTGTGTGCCAAGTTTCGGTCCGCGTATAAAATGTAGTCAATAATCAGTTATACCCAGTCAAATTAACTACATGTATATGTCATCAAATTATTCAATATTAGAAACAAACAGCTAGAGATAGAAGCTTTGTTGTACCTTCACAAAGTGACAATTGATGTTCTAGAGTTAACAGAACACTGACAAAAATAAATAGAAGCAATTTTTTCAATTCTTGAAGGATACATATGAATTTCGAATTACAACCGAAGCATGATGAATTATGGTGACTCTTGTATCTACGTCAGTAAGAAATTGTAAAGATAGACCTGACATTCGAGTTCTCTTGTATATGTATTTACAAGCAACCTGACATTATATAAGAATATTTTTTCAGTCTTTCAGAAACCGTTCTACGGAAAGTTAATGAGGTGATTTAGACATAAATTTCTGGAAAAAGCATTAGTATTAAAGCTTGGTAAATTCCTGTAGTATTTTTGTAACTTCTCAAATTGCAAATCGACAAGGAAATTGTATAGATTACCATAAACAAGAATTCTTACGAGATGCACGTAATTGAAAAAAGTAATTTCTAAACATAGAGCCTAATTTATGTTCGTTAATGAAGATTCAATGCAAACTATAAATCCGACCCGATGGTACGAGCAAAAAAGTCTGCCCGGAAAAATACTGATTAATTTCAGAGAATTGCTTGCAATTGATTGGTTCCATTTTTAAATTCTATTGTTGATTAACTTATAAATATTTGTGTATAGATTGTTGATTAAATAGCTCCAATTAAATTAAATCGTACAAATAATGTTAAGCGAGTAAATTTAATTACGAATGGTGTTCGAATATATAGGAATAAACTATTGATCGAAGGCTTTCCCGGTGTAATTGTTGCAGAAACAGCTCTCGGGTTTCCACACGGGTACCATAGTAATCAATGTCCGCCTGGAAGATGGCAACAGAGCTTGTTGTCGAAACGTCGCACATTGATTACTATGGTACCCGTGTGGAAACCCGAGAGCTGTTTCTGCAGGAATAAACTATATTAATTGAACTTACTAAAACATGCTTCTGAATCTCGTGGATTAGTGAACTACATGTAAACAAGAGAACGCTCTTGGAGGCAAAAAAGGTCAATTCTGTTAGTTATTTAGCAAATACAAACAATACATTAATGTGACGTCATTAAAACGAGAATGGCAAAGAATCCAGTAACTATTAATAAATTGCATTCGTAGATCAAAGAGAAACTTTTTCTGGTAGAGGCGTGGCGTACAATTTCAATTCGTATTTCGTAAATGATACTAACTTTCTAGTTCAAGATAATCCTGTGCGCAAAGATGAGGATATCTACAATCTATTACAAAATTCATCTCGAAAATTTACGAAACTATATTTATGCAATCGATAAATAATGCTGAAATGATTAGCATAATAAGAAATTTGATGTGTTCCGCAGCAGAAGATGCATATTGCCAGAAGAAGAAGAAGAAGACGAAAGTCATGGAAACGTCGCGTAATATCGACGAGATCACCCAGACGGAGTCCCGAGAAGTCTTCATCAACTTTCTTCACTAGGAAAATTTTCATTTTACAATATATGGTATAATATGTAAAATTGTAAAAGTATGTGTTGTTTCTATCGATTTTCCAATTGAAACAATATTTAATATATGTTTTCCCGCAGGAATATTTCCCTCTGTTTAAGAAGGGATCGCCATTCGAAGCATCATGACCCATTTGACTCCTTCATAAAATGCGGAGTTTCTCGAGAAACAAATCTCGGAACTTTACTTTTTATTCTATACATATCCTCTAAAATCGATCCTCTGCGCGGATGACGCAAATATAGTTACAGCAGGTTAAACTTCAATAATCTCGTTAATAAAGCGGACAGCAGCACTCCGGACGCTCTAAATGTTAAAATAGGGTTTCCCAAACCTTTTCAGCAATGGAACACTTTTCAAAATCTGACATTTTAACGAAACACTTGGCTTATTTTTTAAGTTGAATGTTACTAATACTAAATTATGATAATTATAATTATCAGTTAGTCATTATTAAATATAATATAAACACAAAAATATAAATAAATAAAGCACTTAATAAATTTAAAGATTCTGGGATTCTGAATTGTATATCTTGTTGGTACGACGTACAATATTTGTATGTTGAATTCTAATATCTGGTGTGGCGTCGAGCCTGTTCCTGTATTTTGACTTCTTTGCATCATAATAAGAAAATTCTGGCTTGCAGAAGTATGTTATAGAGAACTCAAGTAAAACAATAATAGCTTGTATTGAAATATTGGGCCACTCTTCTGACAAATTCACCCAGAAATCACTTAAAGGCTGCTTTGTACTTTTGTTTCAAATTACAATCTCTGATTAAAGATTTTCATAGTCACTTGCACTTAAACTTACTGGTTTACCAGTCACGGAAATTGGATTCGGAACTCGGGAATCGAAAATATTGTAAAAGAGTTGATTTCAAGTCATGTAGGTGTTCTAAAACATTTTGGAAAATTCTTCATCTACTTCAGACTTTAATTCAAACACTCATACGGCAGGGAATAATTAAAATCATTAGATTCAACTGATGAAATCCAAAACTGTATTTTTTTTATCAAAACACCATTTTATCTCTTGTATTAAAACTTGTAATTCTTGTTCCTTGTGATAAGTTAATTGCACTTTGTAAAAATATCAACCGCGAAGGAAGGATTTGTTAAAACGTATACAACATCTTATCACTAGCAGACGACATAGCCATCTGCTATAAAACCTCCTCCTCATCTCAAATTTCCAACCACTTCAAACAGCGATCAACTATCTCGAAGAATGGTCCAAACAATGGTGAATCAGCATTAACCACACCAAATCAATAACCGCCCCATTCACACTAACAAAAACACTCCTCCCCGAATCCACCTCTATCTAAAAAATTCATTAATCCCCACGAAAACAGAAACCACCTATCTAGGAATCATGTTTGATTCAAAACTTTCTTGGAAACCTCCTAAACAGAAAATCCCCTATTACCATAAGCACAAAACGACTCATATACTTCTCCATAATACAACCCACCTGGTCCTATGCCTCGTCCATATGGGGAACAACAGCCAAAATCCATTCAGCCAAAATTCAAACCAAACAAAACATAATCCTACGCACCATCACAAACTCTCCGTCATCCACCATAACATCAAACTTCCCAAAGTAAACTCCGTAATCTCCAAAACCATAACCTCCCTAATCAAAAGCGATCTCAACCACCTAAACCCCACGATCCAGAAATTCCATGGTAATCCTCCTCCACCTCCACGCTTCAGTCGCCTCAAAAGAAAACTCCCAATCGACCTCATCCTTCCCCCTGATCATTCAGGCACATCCTAACTCACCTTACCATCATGTCCGCAGACCACATCCTCATATATCCTCCAAAAATCAGTTCACTGCCTGTCAACCCTCATCCACCCACGTCGTATGCCCCTCAGGTACTAACGCAGAAAAAAACCTTCCCCATCTACCAAAGTAGATTAATGAAATGGATTAACCTACCTTCATGCAAATTATATACTATACTTTATTTTTGAATTATTTATTTTTATATTGTATATACTTACATCCATATCGTCCAAACTGAAAATCTGTAAGATAAAAGTTTTATATGAATAAAAATAATAATAAAAAACTGTATTCGCAAACGTTTGTTTACTGTGTGGACTAGACTCGCTACTAATTTTTGCGAAACACAGTTTGGGAAACCCGGTGTTAACATATTAATCCTCATTTTAAATAAGACCAAGTTAGATGAGTTAGTGCGGATGCCAGTAACAGACCCGTACACAAATTTTCAGTCAATGATTCAGCCTTAAAATAGACCTGCTTGCTGGTTTAGCTTGTTAATGTAACACGTTTACAGAATATACATAAACATGCGCATTTCGCGTATTTTTATTCAATTATTTGCTATGATTGGGGAAATTACTCCAGGAGAAATGAAATATTGAAGTTTAAAAACATACAGTTAGAATAATTTTTAGTTGCAAGCCATACTTGAAAAGCGTATACATTCTCGAAATATTAAAGTTTGTAAAAGGGCACGAATTGCAAATCTCACGAATACACAAATGATATCGCTCAGTTCTAAGGTCAAGTGGACAAGCATCGCCTTGCTCTTAACTTGAAAACTATTCACCCTTCCGCCATATGTTAAGAACAATAACTACAAAAGTTCTGGAATCGGTGTAAAAATATTCTGTTAAATGTCTGGTTTTACTCTTCTTGATCGTTCCCCTAATAGTTACATTTAATATTAGACTACTACAAAAGTGATGAATATGTTGCTTTGCAATGTTTACTGTTTCATAACTTTAAAACTTTTTGTTTATGATTTTCTGCCTGTTTGTTTCTTGTAGAGTCTGAAGCTACTACGAAACGTCAGATTCCCGTCGTGCAGCTCCAAGAAGTAACATTTCCTTTGTTTATGCGTTGATTTGAGCGTCTGAATGTGTGATTGTGACTTTTAGTGTGCGTGTCGGTTACCCGTTATTTTATGCTGTGCCTTGTTTATTCTACTTATGTATTTAATAATTATTTGTAGTTAATTATGTGTAATTTTCTTTTGCTATTATAGTTATTTATTACTTGACGTAATATATCACGCATACTGTTTTCTCATTTTCTCTGTTTTCTAATTGAAATAACAATACATATAATCTGTCTAAGAAATAGTTTCAACTCAGTTTGATGGAGTTCATATTATCAGTCTTCTGTCAATAGATATCACGACCTTTAGTAATTTACAATTTTCGTATTTCCCTAATTACGATATAGAAAAATCGAAGTACAGTAATTTATATTCAGTAAAGAGTTGATTGAATCTTTCATCTATAAACGTAAATTCGTAGGTTCGACCTGAATTTGGATCATGTCACAAAGTAAGCGTTCACACATATACGTCAAATCTGATTTTATAATGCGTCGCGTCCACACCCTACTAATGTTATCTTTATCTCACGCTGATAAACAGGAATATTCCAAAGCGCATGGCGCTTTCACTAATCTCTTATAAAGTTGCATTCAGGCACATCCTTATAAATCCTTATAAATTCACAACCTAAATGGGGAGTCTAGTACTCAAATTACAACTTATATTTATCAATTTGGATTAAATTTATATTAGCTATTTCATCCCTATTCCATTAATTACATTGGTAGGTATTTATATATGCACCCCATTCTTTTTCATTCTTCTCCGCTTCTTCCATTAATTTTGGGACTATTCCTCGCTCAAATGATTTCCACCGTGGTTTCCTGCTAAAAATAATCTTTCTTTCAAATACAATCTGAGCAACTGAGGAATTTATGTGGCGAACTTGTAAGTCATTACTTGCGAATATACTCTACTTCAATATAATTTTATCAAATAGCTTTCATTTATGCTTAATTCGAATTTGGTCTTTATCCATCACTTACCAAACTACTTGCATTTTCTACTTTTATTTTCATCAGCTCCTACTCAATTAAAATATTAATTTTTCAGCATTACAACCCAGGGTGGGTTTTAGCATTCTCAACGATTTTCTTCAATTCTTCCATATCCTGCGCCAGGCGTCTCCATCTTCGTCCTCCCATGATCTTCATATCCTCTTCAACTCCTCCCTCCCACATTTCCCGGGGTCTTCCTGTTAGCCTTCGTCCCTCTGGTTTCCATAGCATAATTCTGACAGGCATAATGTTTTCCTCCATCCTCATCACAAGCCCAGACCATGATATTCTTCTGCTCTTAATAAACCTTATAATGTTTGCTTGTTTTATTAAATTTTCCAGTTCATGGCTCATTAGAATCCTTTAACTACCATCGTTATTTCTCACAGGGCCGAAGGTCTTTCTTTCAAATGTGCCAAGGATCTATTCATCCATACTTGTCAAAGTCCAGGTCTCACCACCATAATTCACAACAGGCCTTATAACGGTATCATATATTTTAAGGTTCAGGTGGTTATTTATATTTTCCAACTTCTATAAGTTTTTATATGCGCAATGACATCTATTTCCGTTTACTATCCTTATTTTAATCCGTTGGAAATTATATTAAATTTATTGAATTGTGAACCTAAATAAGTGAATTCGTCCACATGTTCGTAATAAAACTCTTCTACTTTCAAGTTTTCACGTCCTTTGTGTGGCGTTCTCTTGATATCCATATATTTAGTATTATCACCTTTTATTTCTAGCCTCTTTCATCAGTTTCATTATTTAATTCAATTGTGACTTCGTTTAGTGATGTGATTCTTGTGCTTATTATGGCTACATCATCAGCGTATGCACAAATTTGAACTGTTTATGTGTCTATTTGGCCAGACTGATCTATCTTTTCCATTGACGCCTCCAAAGTTAGGTCGAATGTTATGGCCGTTGTCTTACACCATTATTTATATCAAAAGGTTCTGTATGTTCATTATTAACTCTTACTGTCGCTTTAGAATTGTTCAATATGGCTTTAATAAGGCTTCTGAGTTCGAAGGATGGTATACCCAGTATAGTAAGATCGTTTATCATGGTTTATAACTGGTTGGTAATTTCAAATAATTTCTTATTGATCTACGTCTGTTAATAAATATTGTTAAGTACTTTAGATAGTCAATTTTACAGACAAAGATAAAGAAACAAACTAAACTACGACGTTTCACTCACAAATCAGTGTAAATTATCAAGTACATTATGAACTTATTCAAGACGAGAAGTAACAGTCCATTGAAATCAATTCCACTCAAAGATTTAAGTATCAAGCAGGAAGCCATATCGAGTCTGTGTCACTTTGCACTTTAAGAGAACTACTATTAATTTGAATGTTAATCGTTTCAGATATGATTCTAGCTAATTATTATGCTGTTATTATCATCAGGAAGTCAGCAATTACTGTGACAGTCAGAATTACTTTGCACGTTAAAAGTATTACTATTATTAAATTTAATTATTTCAGATAATTATTATTAATTATTAAGCTATATGTATAGCTATAATGATTCCCATTAAAAGTAATAATAGTAATACTCCTAATGTGCAAAGTAGCACTGACTGGTTCAGTAATCTGCTTTATGGTACTTAAAATCTCTGACTTATCTTTGGTCTTTTATAATGGATTGTTATTTCTCATCTTGATTCATTTGATGACATACTTGATAAGGTACACCAATTGGTAGAAGAAACTTTGTGCGTTCAGTTAATTTAATTCTCTATTTTTTACCGTTCAGGAAATGTAGAGTTCGTTAGCTTCTTCATCTTAACATTGATTCCAAAAGAATTCCAGTGATGTAGAAAACAAGTGAACAACCAAATCTCAAGTGATGTGTCATTTTCGGCAGACAAAGGCTTCCTTGGCACAGTTTATTGTTAAAACTACATTTAGGTAACATATTTATAGTTACAAGCTTACTAACGATAGTAGTTCCCATATTTACATTTCTGAGAGGGGTATGACCTTGAATCAGCCAATTACGATGCCTGACATAACATCTATAACAATGGAAATTTTGTGAAATATTTTTGCTGTATTTTGTCTAAACGAAGTCCGGAAAAAACTAAAACAGAGTTTACGCATTATTATTGTAGACGTATGCGTTACATATTTTGTATTTCCTCTTCCAATTCAAATAAACAGCATAACGTACACTGACGTTATTGAGTTTAATACGAAGCCTCCCTTTACTGAAATGCAAATTATACAAAAACTGACAGTATGTACTTAGACTCTCAATATTTTAAGCTGATTACGTTCAGCTCCTATTAAATTTAGTTTTCACATATTCAGAAATTTCAGGTAATTTCAGTATGTTTTTTTCATTTATTTCATCTTTCTTGATAAATGACCCTCTAATCAACAGTTAGTTGACGTACTATATTAAATAAGAAACAGGTTTTTTATTTTTTAATAATTCTACTACCGAATGAAACACCTCGAGCTATTTTTTAATTGTTCTATTGAAAAGAGGAACTATTTTACGGATACTAAACGCTGTTACATTTCGCCCAGTGCGTTCTCATTAACTAACAGCTAATATAAACTTCGTCATTAACACTATGAAATGAAATAGTTTGTGAAGTCGGGATGAATTTCAATTGACATATTGAAGGGTACTACGCAACTACATATGAACTACTGAGTGGGAATGGGGCCATACTCACTACAGACTTACTTTAATATATTCATTAAAAATGCTATTACACACTTATTGGCAGTTTTTTAATAACAGTATTTTGAAGTGAATACAAGAACAAAGATTCAGGAAAAAATAATGTTTTGATTATCATTAGAACATTACAGTCCTTCAAAACAAAAACATTAGTTCCTTTATTGAAATATACGCCAAAATATGAGGTCAAGCAAAAGTTTTTATACATGTTTGATAATTTTTAACACATAATATTATGATAATTTTTCGAAAAATAATTTTTACTATTTTAATTGAAGTCGGGTGGGTAGATCGAGCCGCTAGTCAGGAAGTTTCGAATACAAAACGTGCTGACAGAACAATATTGAGCACACTGAAGTGATCGACTAATAGAGCACAAAGGGCTCGTTAAATTAGTATAATATATAATAGAATAGAATAGAAAATAGCAAGACCAACACAAGAGTATTTTATATAACGATGAAAAGATTAACGCAGCATATATTAGCGTGAAGAGCTGCATTGAGTGGCAACAACTACAACAAACATAACTGAATAAATGAGAAAACTACCATTTTTTCAATATTATACAAATGTCATTGGCTATGAGAAGAAGGTTTCATTACTTTTCCTACTAAGAAATAAATTATTTAATGTCTGTGCCAGTTGTCGAACATGATCTTGATAAGGATGATTATGATTGATGCGATTTTTCAATACGTCTTCCAGATAATATTAGTTAAATCGCATCCCATATACTTGACTCTCACTTGATTTCAACGTTGATGAAAGGTGAAGCATCCACCATGTAGATAATATGTCATTTAACGTCTGTTTTTCAAAAGTATTACATGGAATTAAGTGTTATATTGATCAGACTTCTTTACAAGTAAAAGATAAATAGCCTTTTCAGAAATAATCTGAATTTAATAAGATCAATTTCATCCATTTTTGGACTAAATTGACTTAGTACCACAGAATGTTGCTGTCCATTCTATGGAACCTCTTCAGGTGCAATAATTGCAATGTTGTGGTGGTGGTATTCAGTCCTAAGACTGGTCTGTAGCAACCCTCCATGCTAACCTATCTTGCGCAAGCCGTTTCATTTCCGCATAACTACTACCTCACACATCCTCCCTAATGTACTTAGCTAATGTTACAAGACACTTATGTCTCAAAGTGTGAGCTTATTAGTCTATCCCTTCTCTTGCTCGAAGTCTTCCAAATTGTTCTCTCTTCACCTAATCTGCTTAGAACTTCCTGGTTAGTTACCCTATCTATCCACCTCATTTTCACCATTCTCCTATAGTAACAATTTTTATAAGCTTCTTTTATTTTCTTGTCTGCAACTCCTGTCGTCAATGTTTCGCACCCATATAACGCCACACTCCCTACAAACATTTTTAGCAACGATTTCCTAATATTAACACTTATATTACTCGTGAGTAAATTCCTTTAATTCGCGAAAGCCTTCCTTGCCTGTGATATCCTACTCTTTATGTCTACTATACTTCTTCCATCCTTAGTAATTACGCTTCCAAGTAGCAGAATTCCTTAACTTCCGTCAAAATATTCCTACCCAATATAAAAGCCTTTGTTATTCCACTGTTTCGTAAACTACACTCAATTACCTTGGTTTTCCCTCTATTAATCCTCATATTGAACTCTTTCTCCAGGACCACGTTCATCTCATTTATTATTGCTTGTAAGTCTTCTTCTGACTCCCCTAATACTACAATATCATCAGCAGAGTGTAGGGTTTTTATTTATTTTCCGTGCAGTATCATTCCTTTTCCATATTCCGTTTTAGCATTGTTCATCACCTCTTCTATATATAAACAGAGTGGGTGACAGTTTGCATCCTTGTCTTACTCCTTGATTGATTAATGCTTTATTTTCTTGAACTTCAATTTTAATTACAGCTGACTGCCTTCTGTAGAGGTTATGTATAAACTTTCTTTCTGTATATTTTATTGTAGTTGTCTTCAAAATCCTTAATAGCGTGTTCCAGTTCACATTATCAAACGCCTTTTCTAAATATACAAATACCATGAGCGTAGACACGAGGGGAAAAACAGACTCTCTGGAGCAGGGCCATCTGCTGATGGTTGTTGAGTTATTGCCCGTAAGAATTGCGACTGTCCCAAAAATGTTTAAAAGAGAATGGAAGGGGAAATAGGCAAGAATTAGAATGCCTGTAGGTGTTTTCTCTCGCAGACATTTCTTCCACCAACTGCGTGACTCACCTGACTCAGTCGGGAACGCCTCGCACTCTGTTTTTTTAAGTTCCCTATTTCAGGAGTTTTATGTACTCGGATCGAAGATCTTGGGCACACGGTAAGAGTTATTTGCTGATCCCATTGGATCAGACGACCAACTGCCTCCTAAAATTTGTTGAGACACGGAGAAGGGAACGCTGCGACCCCACAGCAAACTCTTCTCTCGTCATTCGGATAGGGCGTGAGAATAGCACTCAATGCCCGATCTACCTGATGCAGGTTTTTTAGGGTTTTCCCTGCATCACATTAGGAGAAACACCGGGTAGGATCCTTAAATAATAGCTCGGGGGCCCCAGTCAACCCTTTGATACCTTGCTCTACCTTCCGCATCTCCCCTTTTCAATTACCTTCCCATGCTATTAAAGAGGAGTTGCCAGTTTCAGGATCACCCTCTTGTAGTGTTTTAACCCCGCTCCCCCCTCTCCCCCTAAAAAAAGAAAAGAGATAGGCGAGCAGTCGTTGGCAAAACATCGAAGCCGACCGTGAGACGCCGCACAAAGCTGCCTAACCTGGCGTCACCAAGGACCAGCATTCATGGTTGTTCTTTAGTATTTTCATGGTTACGCAGACTACATAATTTTTTTTTGGAGGGCAAATATCCCACGGTCAACCCGAGATCCAAAGAATTACATATCTGAGTAGTCGTTAGTATAACAAAATGTATATGTAAATATTTGAGTAGGACCGGTCCTCCAAATTAGTTTAATATATATTACTATATCTCTACATCATTTTAACTGTCCCCTTGTTACAATTATACAAATGGCAATTAGGACATTCTTTCTGGCGCCACACTGTCTCAACATTATATAGTCTATTTGGTACCTGCGCGAGTTCCCCGGCTTCTTCCATGTGTACAGTCTTCCTAAACCAGGTATTACTCACTACTAATTTGTTTTCAATACAAAATTCTACTAGCCAATCTCCCCTTTGATTTCCATCACCAAGATAATTGATATATATATAAATAAATTTAAGAGATATATACTGATGAAATTTTGAATGTGCTCAACACAGGTTCCATTAAAAGAACGCAATGTCGTGTTGTACAAATTATTCCTAATTTAATTGAATTTTTATCTGACGAAGACTGTTTGCTCCTTTATATATAATTGGAAGTATGTAGTTGTACATTAATAGAGGTTCAAATACAAAATTTTGTTCTGGACTGCATCCTAGGACAGTAATAACCGACATGTGCATATAGCCACGTCGACATGGGTTCTTATAGGTTGCCACGAAGTATATAAAGACTATGAAAGAAAAAAGGCACTCACATGCGGTTTTTTAAAGAGAAACCGAAGATTCGGTAATATTCCTCATAAAACCAATTTATCAGGAAATTCAGATCGCTGTTTCCCAACATGAATTTGACCCAAATATTTAGTTAAATAAAACATTTTAATTTGTCTTTTATTGCTTCACAAAACATTTTACGGGATTGAAATAGCACTGAGATAGTTGGAACTCAAGGAGTGGGAGAACCAGTCACGCTCAGCGTCCTGTTATTGTTACTCTATCTATATAATTATCCTCAGTGCACGGTAACAGGAGCGCATTTTATAACTACTACAAAGGAGCCAGAAATGAGTCCCGACCTCCAATAAACACATCCTATTTTTGAATGGGAAAATATTCGTCTCACTTGACGTGCCATTTTTCAGCTGGACATGAACCCGATACAAAAATTAATTAGCGTGAGAAAGGAAGACGTAATACTATATCCCTTCAGCCTGTAATGTTTACTTACTGGGTAGGGTGAATTAACTTATTTGTTTTAATTATAATAATATATTATTTTTAGGGAATATTAAAAAAGAAAAGAGATAAGTTTACGTTTGAAATTCTAAGTTTTAATGTTAAGAAAAAAATCAGATATTTACAAAGTTTTAGATATCATAAAAAAAGACAATTAGTTTAGCATGAAGCTTTATCTCATGGTTTCACAGTGGAGTGAAGGAAGAAGCTTAATTTTTCAATAGGCCTGGCAAATGTGTACTTAAAAAAAACTACGATACCCGTGGCCGAAAATACATTTGCTTCTCTCAGCTTCATCGTATGATGGTGGCTGGTGTCTGCGACAAGATCATGACCGTCTGGGCTGGCTCCCGTACTCTCCTTCCAGGCGGTTATCAGGTTAGTTCCCTATCATCATTGGCCGATCTCTTCATATCTTAACTTCCGTCTCCCAACAACTTCATTCTCCGGTCTCCCGACAAATTTTTTCTCCTGTTTCCCAACAACTTCTCTCTCTGCTGTCCCGATCACATCTCCCAGTCTGTTAGCAACTTCTCTCTCCGGTCTCCCGACAACATCGCCTGCTTCTTGAAAATCCTCTTCTTTCGTACCTCGGTTGGAAGCTACAAAATCTTGAGCCACCAATCAGATAATTTTCATCAAATTCTTCTATTGGCCTGCCGTTGGACAATTGCTGCCAATAGGAAAATTTTAACCTGCTGGGACTAAATACTTCATGTGTTACGCATCCTTCCGTAACATTCCAAATTCTCCACAATACTTCCGTTTTTCCAGCAGTTCTTCTAATTATCTACGGTGACTTCCGGTAGCATTCCAATTTTCTACGGGTGGCCCCTTTTCTGAATGGAATCCTCTTGCATACAAATGGAGAGGCAAGCCTTTTGTGCGAGTCGCCACCCACACGCAGAAAAGCTAGGAAACAGATATACTTTATTTACACTTCAACACGCGTATTTATTATGTATTACAAGCCTAAATTCTTAACACGTCGTCCAGTTCCCGCTTATTCACTTATGAAGACGCGATTTTGAAACTATGCAAGGACAAACTTTCCATTCTTCAATGGTTGTTAGTACTCTCCTTCTAAAAGATTTAACTGCATCCAGTTGGGAGTGTAGGTGTGAGAGACGAGACGACAATGGTCCTTTGTAGAATGTGATTTTTGCTGTTCAAATTTTTGGGTTCGTTTCCCATATTTGATGATTTTCCTTGAGTTAAAAATGTCTATGCTCATATAAAGAGATAGAAAATACCATGTTTAGTTACAATTAAAATATTAATAGATTAATATAAAAACCAAATCTTTTTATTGTTCAATGAGTCACAAACTTAAAAACTGTCTATCGGATATTTAAGTTTAGTTATTAATTTATTCATTTTAAACGATAACTTGTGCCACACACACACACACTTCCCCTGAAAAATTGCAAGAAAGACTGGAACGATGATTGAAAGTGTTTAACACAACGAAATTAAGCATGGTACCCAGAAATACTGTGAGTACCAAATATGTAAGAAACGTTGGTTTCTACATATTAAGAAGTTGCAGCAACACAGTCTTCCCCAAAGTGAGATGACTTTGCAATAGACCTATTATTAGAGTGTTCATCTTCCAATATAGCTTAATGTGGACCTGTGCCGTAAATGATGTTCTACTACAGAAAAGAAATGGACAGGTAGACTTGAGCCCAATACAAAATCTATTCTAGAAATGACAACACATTGAATGTTGAAATTGTGAAACATTTAAATAATAATTACTAATAAGTGAAATTTTATAGAAAAATCTTTCATCTAAATAGTTGTTTACTTGGAATTCCTTTCTGTATTTAATTTTAATGCTCGGAGAACATTCTGAAAATTTACTTACTGCCTTCATCTTGACAATTTGTAATTAGGCTTCATATAAGGAATAATTTAATTTTTGAGTGAAAAAACGTGTATATGTGACACGGAAAATAAAAATTTTAGAAAAGCTTTTCGTAATAACAGTGGGAAGAAAGTGGTTGGGAAACTAATGTACAGTAGACAGTAATTCAAAGTTAAAAGCGCCTCGAAATTCAATGTTGTATAGCATTTCTAATAAATTGAAAAATTAGATTCTTCAGCCTTCTTGGAATGTAAAACGGAATGAACCTGAAACTTGACAACAGGCAATCACAAGAGTATAATAATAATATTTGGTTTCAAGTCTGATGGATTATGCTTGCTGAGGAGTTGAGAAATTATCAATCATTACTTACAAACTATTTGTAGCTAATATGCCAAAGAATAAAGTCAAAGTAATTTTCAAATATTGACAATTTGATTATGACATTTACTTTTTTCCTAATGATCGTTACGTAAAAAGCGTTAAACGACCTCATTAACATAGTTTAAGCACTAGCAAGTCCTTTTACGAGCTGGAAAACTGTTAAAGAAATTTCTAAGGAAATTGATAATCTATTAACTCCTTTTATATTTATGAGTGTTATTAGATTTTGCAATTTTAACTGATACGTATAGTTAATGTTCATAAATTAAGAATTTTCCTTATTTACTAATTATTTTATTAGTTTTACACGATTCAGGTAATTTGTGTCAACACTATACAAATATGTGTGTAGAAATGTATGTGATGGCAGTATCCGGAACGTGATACTTAGATAGATGACTGAGCATATATGAAAACAAAGGTGAATAAATTGAGTATGAGTAGCACATATGATGTGTATATAGCGCGTTGTATTCAATGGTTGGCGAAGAGTTGGTATAGGCAATTCTCCGAGTTATTTCTTTACCGCCGAAGAATAATTTTAGGAAAAGGATTCCATTATAATTTCCGTTGTCTAGACGTTCCTTAACAGCCGACGGACCACGTGCAAGAGGGTACAAACATAGACAACCGACCTGAATGCACTGAGGCAAGAGACTAATATGAAAAGATGATGTTAAACATAAATGATGGACGTAAAATTCAATTACGTATATTGGCTATTGCGTTAAGAATCCAGATTTTCTCGAAAATAGGAAGTTAGTTTACAATAGTATATAGTGGCATCAAGAATCTCGTCATTATTGGAATATGCTAGTCTAAAACACTCATCATTAAGGCAGTCGTCCCACAGTACGTAGCAAACAACGCCGTCCGCAATGACCTTGCAAACTCTGGGTCCACGATGTGATACCACGAATCCTGCCTACCAGGCCTGCAGAAATTGCTCATGAAACAAATACATAATAAGCTATTAGGAATGTAGATTTATAGACTGATAGTTATGATGAAAATAATTCTTGAAAATCAATACTGCGTTGTTAAAAATATATATATTCGGGTAACAGGCTACATGAGGGTGATCCTGTAACAGGCAACTCCCCTTTAATAGCACAGGAAAAGAATTGAAAAGGGGAGATGTGTAAGGTAGCCTTTGGGCTATAGTTTGAGGATCCTACCCGGTGATTCACCTAAAAGAACTGCAGGGAAATTCCCAGAAAAATTGAATGAGGTAGGACAGGCTATTGGGTACTATTCCCACGCCCTTTCAAGACGATTTTGCTGTAGAGTCGCAGTATTCCCTTCTCCGCGTCTACGCAACTTTTAGGAGGCAGTCGTCCGACTGATACAATGGGATCAGCGGAAAACTTTAACCGTATGATCAATGTCTTGGACAACAGTTCATACACCTCTCAAAAGAGATGAATGTGCCACGGCATGTGAAAACCTTGAATTTCTTTTTGAGTAGCAGGCTATATGAGGGTGATCCTTAAAGAGGCAACTCCTGTTTAATTGCATAGGGATGAAACTGAGAATGGGGGGTGGGGAAGGTAGAACAAGGTAGCCATAGTTGATTAGGGCCCACGTGCTTATGTTTAAGGATCCTATCCGGTGTTGCACCTAAAACATATGCAGGGAAAACACTAGAAAACCTGCATCAGGTAAGCCGGGCTTTTGGTTACTGTTCTCACGCCCTTCCCAATCACGCGAGACGAGTGTGCTGTAAGGTCGCAGCATTCCCTTCTCCGTGCATCTTCAAGTTTTAGGATGTAACGGGATCGATTTGTCCTTACTCGCAGAACCATGCTTTACGTAGTCTTGCCACAAGTTCTTGCTATACACAACATACAGCGCAAATGCACCGAAATAATACTCACAAAAACTAATACTATTTTTTAAATTTAATATTATTTTAAGGTTAGAAAAATATCCACCATCCCGGAATTGAAAGCATTCTTCTGTTTTTGAAAAATAATGAGTTCTAGAGTAATTACGGCCGACGTTTTATAAAATTATAGTAAACCTTTCACTTTGGAAAGATTTGTAAAAACTTGGAAGGTTAAATCATATACTTTAAATGAATATGAAATAAATTTTGTAAACACAGGTACCAAGGAAATCACTCGTGTTTCTATTCATTTTCAGTTTCGAAATCATTAACTTCAATAGTATTCAAATTTTATCCGTCATCGGAATCGCAAGTAAACGCATGAGGGTTACAGATATAGATTTAAACTTTGCCAGCAGGAAACTATGTAGCCTGGAAAGTATTACGTTCAAAATATACATATTCCCATCATAAAGGAAACGAAATTATTACACTTAAAAACAGGAACCATCCATGTCACAAACGTGAATTTCTCGAATTCCTTGAGTTTTATATTCCTCTTAGAAAGTGATTATAGTGATTATTCAAAGATGACTCCTCGTGCATACAGAAGTGCTGGCTTCTCTTTTTCTCACATTTTATGATACTAGATATTCATTCGGAATTCACTGAAAGTAACAGTATGAAACTATTTGTGTACCACAGTTTTCTCGTTTTATATAAATGAAATATGAGAAAGTCGACTACATTAAGAAGTAGATGAATTGACGAAAACTTGCTAAAAGGGAAGGCCCTGAGTTACGGTGACTTTGACCTCGCAGAGAAAATAGGTGACGTCAAGCAGAAACCACACGAGTCATGGATGTTGCGAAATAAGATATTAGCAGACGTGCTGGGATGGAAAATGGCATATTAAACACTAGTTGTTATCATTACAGCTGAGGATCTGCAGCAGAAACATTGTAATGAATCAATATTTCCAGGCGAAGTGCCAAAGCACTCCAAGTGTGGATACAAAGTTCTCACTGGGAACAACCAAACTAATGGCTTCTTCTCAGTGTGACTTTATCAGTGAATGCTCATAGATTTTAAAACTCTCGCACTCGAAAGCAAATACCGTGCCTTAACTCAGGCAGAAGAAGAAGAAGATTTCTCGTATCATCAACCTCTCAAACAGTCGTGAAATAATCTCAAATACGGTCGCATGCATTCTAAAATATGCTACTTCAAGCATTCTCTTTGGTATGGTTTAATTTTGCGCTACATCATGAGTTTGTCATCGAAACAAAGTGTGTTAAATATTTCGATTAATATAATACCAGAATTTCTATTTAATTGTATTCTAAACATTCGAGAACTTCAACATTGTTCGTTTTCTTTTAAAATTCCTGTAAAGACGCACAGAATTATTTCAAAGTTAGTGGTAAGTTAAGGTAATGAAAGCTTTAGTTAGCTTCCTGAGCCTTCTATCACGTAGATTTTACATCTTTAGCTCATTTGATTTTGGGAAATATGAAATAGCCAATTATTTTGAGCTTACGCATTACGCATAATTTACTGTCCGTCAGTTTGTGAAAGAGATCTCTAGCATGTTAGTTGCTACATTCCGGAAAGATGGAGATTTTCGGATCAGTCATATTATTGGTTTCCTTTGCCGAAGAAGAACCTCTTCGTTTTTTTTGGAGCTCTTTTTGTAATCCCACGATAAAAATGTATTGACAGTAGATAATGGCAAGTATTATTTACTCTTGCCACGTGTCAGTGCTGCAGACATTTATTGTAAATCTTGCCCATGATAGGATGAACGCAGCAACAACCTGCCATTAGTGCCCTGTGTAATTCAGCATACAAAATTTAAATATATTATGTTTCTTATACATAACGTGAGCTGTTAATTCTGAGAACTTTTGTAGACGTATTTATTTTTTGAATTTCTAGTCGTTATATTTCGACTTGGTTGTTAGTCTTTGTCAAACGTAAATTGTATGTACAATCTGTGTTTGACAAATACCGTCAGGCAAGTTCAAACTACTTAAATTTAATTTCTTCATATTTTCTTGCCGAAGTTATTAAAAATACACTATTTTTATTATAAATTTTTCCGTCATTCTATATAAATGTATATTCAAACATTGTTTACGAGAATAAGTCGGAAACGAACGGTGGTAGTAAAATTATATTGTGTTTAAAACTTTTTTTCCATATTTCATATATTCCTTTGTTACAACCTATTGAAAATATTCAAGAATTTATTAAGTTGCACTAGAGGTAATTTCTTTATGCAACTGAATCATGCTAGAATAATTTTGGGAGGTTTGGGTAAAGGAAATAAATCATGGCGCATCAAAGAATTGATGCATCGTAGCGATGAATATCAAACAATATAAAATTCAGATAAACCGTGTTGAATTTCTGCTGTATGCATTGTTCTTGTTTAATGAAGTGATGGGAAGACAGAAAATGTCAGAATTAGGAAGAAGAAAAGTAATGAAAAATCTAAAATGATTTATAATCCACATTTCCACTATATATGTGATGTCATTTCACTGAAATAAAACCAAAATATGCTGCAAAAATAACCGAAAAATAATGATCGTGTAGAACGTTCCATGATTTACTCAACTATAAGTAATGATATTGTATTAATGTATTTTCTATTTGTAGTTCATAAATATTAACACTTAGAGGTTTGTTCGGTGACAGTGGTTTCACAATAAACGAGAGATAATGGAGGGAATGCAGAAGGAAAAGTATACCCTGCTTATCTAATACGCTGGTTTCATTCCTTTCAAATAAGCCAAAGGCGACTCAAGTTAAACAATCCAAATTTATATGCCCACATCTTATTAAATAATACATATAAATAGAGAATTCCTTGTTTCAAACATAGCTTTCAGACTATAAGTTGACAATAAATAAAAGCACGTCCAATAGGTCAGCATATAATTTTACTGCTATTTAATTGATAGAAATATATGTATAATGTAAATAAATAAATATAATATTAATAAAATTATATGCTGAGTTATTTATTTTTTATTCATTGTAATTCCTTATTTCATATGTGATTGAAAATACTTTTGCCATTAGTGTTTTGGACAATTTCTTATAGTGTTTCGAATAGTTTAAGAACTGCAACGTAAATGAGTTACGTACAATCAGGATATGACGGCAAAAGTAGACATATGCGTTTGAGAAGGTATGTGACTTACCAGGCCCAGCAGCGCCGCCACAACACCGGTGCTCCTTGGCGACGGTCGCATGCCGACTGACTGACTCGACTCGACGCAACGCGACGCAACGCAACGCAAAGCACGCGCACAACGTGCTGCAGCGCCTAGCCTCGCCGTTCGATTAGATAGCGCTCTCGTCCAAATGCCCTTGAATCACACTTCACATCAGCAACTCAGTTGGTAGACACAGTATTGTGCAAGTGCTTGCTTGTCCCATAAAATTTCTACTATGTACAAGAGAAAATCGTCAGAAGACAGAAGGAACGGCTTCGCAATCTCTTCATATGCAACTCGAAACAACGAGAGGCTGGAAACACTAGTATCCCAAATGAGTTCTTAGAACTGGAGTTACTTCGGGGCTTGCCTGTCTCCACCCCAAGTACGATTATTTAATTTCTCGCGGCTTTTTGCTAATTACGTTTCGCTGGTCACCGTCTGGCTGGGGCCAACACGTCAAGGGCGAGGATATAGATACTACCTTCGTGTTGACCTTGGGCCTATCAGCTGAGGGAGTTGATCACCGATGGTTGCTGATATAAAATATATATAAAATAAACGAAAACGGTCGTTAAGTTAGCCATGTCTTCTTCTTCTTTGGCTCTACAGCCCCTTGAGGTCCTTGGCTTACCGTGTCGAATGCGGACTGTCATCTTGCATGACACATTCCTAAATTGGAGTGACACGTGGTTAGCGAATCCATTATCCAGCAGTCTTAATCCCGGCCTCCGCGACCATCCGAGCGCATGTCAGGATTCGAACCCGGGACTCCTGGGTAGTGAGCCATACACCACAGGAGTTCGGAAGTTTGCCATGCCTGAGGATAGTGTTTGATTCTCAGCTCAACGAGACAGCCGCAACGATGAGTTGCAGGAACAGGAGTAGCAACCAGCTCTTGGATGCTGAGCAGGTTTCAAATACGTTAGGGGGCGATGCATCTTGATTCGTTCATAGATATGGACGGCACTGCGCAGGTATATGCAGGCCACGCCTCCTTTGCACGTGACGTCAAGCCGGACGCAAATCCAAGCCTTTCACTGGGGAAACTGCGAAATATCCATTTAATTTAGCCATCTGACCCAAACATGAAAAGTTACACTTAACAATGCAGGCCAGCTTGCGAGTTGCAATTGTTGAGGAACTGACGCAACTTGGACCAACAATGTAGTCTGGTGAGACGTTCGGGAGTCGTCATGAGGTAGTGGAAGGAGCAGGTTGTGTCGGCGGGACGACGAGAGAATGACCACGCCCTGCAGATATAAATTTTTCTCATGCTCTATTGGAATTAAAACTATTAAAATCATCTTTTGGTATTTTTTGTGAAAAATACCTGGCGCCCTAAAGGAATAAGAAATCCTCGAATACGGAGGTACGACGGATCTTCTTCATTCCGTCGTTCCTCCGTATTCGAGGATTTCTTAATTCCTTTTGGGCGCCAGGTATTTCTCATAAAAACACCAAAAATAGATTTTAATTTCAATCAGAGCATGAAAAAATTACATCTGCAGGGCGTGGTCATTCTCTCGTCGTCCCGCCGACACAACCTGCTTCTCCCGTTACCCCTTGACGACTCACTAGACCACATTGTTGGCCCGGGTTGCGACAGTTCCTCAACAATTGCAACTCGCAAGCTGGCCTGTATTGTTAAATGTAACTTTTCACGTTACATTTTCCCCGCCCTCAATGAATTTAAAAAATTGTACAATTTTTTAATATGACACTTACTGAACCACAGTCGTAAACAATATGAATGTCCAACGCCCTTAATCAAAATTACAAAATATTTACAAAAATTCACTTAGAACTAATTACAATTTTCTTTGACATTAGCAAAAATACAGAATCCGGTTTTCCCCCCTGGGACAAGTTCACATTTTTGTAATATATCATTGAGGCGGTCTGCATCAAACACTTTTTCAAGGAAATGTTTGCCTATTTTTCTCCCGTCATCAGAGTACAATTACAGCATGACGTTAACTGCAGACATTACAATAAATTTTTGAAAAAATTAAAGATAGGGCAAGTATAAATTATTCATTTCATATAGCATGAATAGCATAATTAAAAATAAAAAATATTTCACGAAAAGGAGCGTTTTTCGGAATATTTTAATTAAATTATTTTGATACTCAATTCGGCAATCTGTAAGAATGTGAATTTGTTATAGAACTTTGTACTACTTGTATTACCTTGGTTAGTAAGGCATTGTTTTCATCTCTATCAGTTCTCTTTAACATTTTTAATTGCTCTTGTAATTTTTCTTTTTCCCACAGATCTCCCAATATTTCATATTACAAACTCTTATTTCATCTTTTAATTATTTTCTTCTTAATTTTGAACCGTCAGGTTTGCTGTCAAATAGCATTGTCCCCACAGAAATTGATTCTTCCGACACAGTATCTGTATTGAGGTATCAGTTCGTCCACTAATTTGTACCTGTTTCTCGCAATAAGTCTAACTGATCGACCTGCATTTTCCTTCCCAAAACTTCCAGGCAGATTCTCGGTAGGGACAGCTTCTGGTTTTGAATTTTGAATATTCTTTGATGTGTAATCCAGTATTTTTTGACGCAATGGTATTTCAAAACTAACCTCAGAAAAGTGAACGAGAGCTGAAAATAGAGAATTATGAATATACTTAATAATAAGTAATAAGTATATTTCATTATTTTTATAGTTTGTATTTACCGTTCTTTACACTAATTATGTCTTTTGTACGGTAATCATTGATCCATGTTCTTTCGAAAACGAAAAATACTTGATGCACGTTCCCGACAGCAGGCAAATACAAGTGCACTGTATTCAGCGTTAACAGTTTCACTCAACCAACAAACAACTAATACAACCAAACATCCGATAGGAAATACTTCTGCGCATTGGACACGACAAAATTTTGTGGCAACTTTGGCTTGAGCAGCCATCAGAACGGCCAGCCGTATTACTATTTTGATCAATCTAGAACTGATTTGACAAGAGGCGCGCGGTGTTAAGGCGGTGGCATGCTTGTAACTCTCAACCACTGTACAATGATCTCTAATATTTTGCACAATTTCAATTGGGATATGGGTTTACTTCCTTACAAAATTTCATAAGATTTAGAGAGGGTCGAGTGGGAGCCGTAGGTTGTTTTTCGGTTATTTGACATGGTAAGACCCCAATATCGATTTTTTTCTGATTATTTTTATGTGATGCCCCTCCACCCCTAAAAATATTTCCCTTCGATTATGGATAGAGTTTAAATTATACGCTAACAGTATCAATTAATTGATCCAACAATGTATTAATATGATGGTAATGTTGGCCGTATTTGCCTTTTTAAAATTTTCTATCCCCTCCACCCCCACCCTTAAATGATGGTAGCCCAGTCTTACCCCGAAAGTGCTGATTTCCGACGCAAAGGACACGTGTACCAAATTAGATCTAAAGTGGTCCATTAATAATTTGTTTCTACGAACTTTGTAGATATACCACCTCAAGATTTTTGACCTTCAAAAAGAGTTCTGCCGTAAATTTTTTAACATTTCCCAAAAAATTGTTGAACTTTCTCATTCCCATGACCAGGATACCGCTTAACAAATTTTTCCTATCCCCTTTACACTCTTTCTGGACCTGAAATTTTCTGAAAGGATCACAAAAAACACAGAAATACTGGAGTACGCACGAGAGATTTATGTACCGGTTTCGTGTTTCAGCGTTTGCCTTTTTTAAAACTTCGAATAACGAAATTCAGTGGCTTTCACGCTTTTACGATTTCACGTTCTCAACGCGTATTACTGCTTACATACATACACAATTGCCTACATTTATTTACTTCATCACTGAGTTCATAATGCCTCCTAAGCTTGGCGAGGAATGGAGAATGTAATGCTGCGACCCCACAGTAAACTCCTCTCGCTTCATTCGGAAGAGCGAATTACCTGTTACGGGTTTTCTATAGTTTGCCCTGCGTCTCATTCAGGTGAAAAACGGGTAGGATCCTTAAGCTATAGCTCGGGAAGCTAGTTAGCCGTTGTCGGTCTTACTCTTCCTTGCAGCTCCTCATTCAAATCGTTTCCTATGCTAGTAAAGAGTAATTGTTATATATTGAATCACCCTGGTGTAGCCTGTCACAAAAGTAATTCCACATCTCCGTTTTCTATGCTGTTAAATGGAGTTTCCATTAAGTGGATCACCTAAATACTGCCTGTCACCCTAAAAAAGTATTAATTAATTCTTCCACCAATAAAATATTAGTATTGCCTTGCTTACAATTATTTTTATTTTATTATCAACTGCCTATTGTATAAATTATATAAACCTCTTCTTCGAAAATGTTAATTATTTATTTTTCGATATATTATGCAATCGTCATCAGAATGGCGCACTTGAGAATTAATGTCAAAAACTAAGTCATTTATATTGACTTGAAACAACCTTGAAGGACTCCCGATTTAATATTCGCAACTGAGGATATTATATTACTTATTTTAACCACCTGTTGTTATAATCGTAGATAATTCCTAATCCTTATCCCAAATTGGGGCATTTGAGCCAGGGGCAATAACAGCCAGACTTCACGTCGCGCCTGGGGTGTTTCCCAATTTTGGTGAGATTTAGCGGCATCGGCTGATGTATTTCCCCAAGTGTAACCATAAATGTTATTGTTGAATATCCATCCATTTAAAGAAATGGGGAGTAGATTTTAAAAAGGCGTGCAGAGAGATTTTTGAAAGATGTTTCGAGAGCGGTGAGACGGGAGAGATTTGGTGAAAGATTCCGAGAGAGATGGCAAGACAGATTTGGTGAGAGATTTCGACAGAGATTGCTGGACAGATGATGTAATTTTGGTAAAGAGATTGTTGGACAGATGATCGGCAGTATTGGACATGTAGTCCAAGAGAAGGAGGATAACCAGAAATTATCCTGAACCAGGAACAAATAGTTCCAAGAATAGACATGACTTATAGAAACGTCAAAAAAACTTTCGTAGAGAGAAAAAATATTAGCACCAACATTACGAGAGCAGATGGTAAAACAATTCTAGATAAAGAACTAAAGGCGGAAAGATGGAAGGAATATCTAGAAGAGCTGTATCACAGTAGAAATCTAGATCAGTTTGTAATAGACGAAGAGGAGGTGGATGTTGAAGAGTTAGGAGACAAAAGTTTAAGTTCGGAGTTTGACAGGGCGCTGAAAGATGTAAGCAATAGTAAAGGGCCAGGAATTGTTAAAATTTCCGCGGAGTTAATAAGATCATCGATTGATGATCAGGATAGTTTGCGGAACAGGAATACCGAAGAGCACTGGCAGTGTAGATGCGAACAGCATAGGACAACTGGTTTAGTATCCCAACATGAAAATAATTGGGGGAAGGGGGACAGATTAATGAGATTGATCATGAAACAGACAACTTCCGTTTAATAACATGGGGAATTGAAAATAGGTTTTGTGGAAGGTAGAGAAAGGGTTTACTAAGGTCCAAAGGCTATAGTCTAAGGATCCTACCCGGTGTTTCACCTAAACAGATGCAGGGAAAACCATAGAAAACCTGCATCAGTTAGGTCAGGCTATTGGCTATTGTGACGTGGATTTTA
>CM067376.1:264172634-264191741 GCA_034510155.1 Eucriotettix oculatus | reverse complement strand
ATATTTACACATATATTAAAAGTTAGTTATGTTTAGATGGGTTGACGCCAATAAATATCTACTTTGAAATTTAAACAGTTTTTATTCTTAACAAAAAATAAAGTTTTCAACAAGATTTAAATGCGTAAATTTAATAAATTTAATTATCCTAGCTGAGCCCTAACCGGAAATAATATTGCAAAAGACTTACTAAATACAATCTACTTTCACTCAGGAATGTATTACGTATTTATACACATAGCAGAGCGAGATTATTGCCTTGGTTCCTCACTTTACAGGCGTCTTTCCTAGGTTTCCTTGTTGACCGGAAGTCCTGGGTTTAACAAAAAGGCAGCCTCCGGGTCAGCATAGGGGCAGGCGGCAAGCCTCAAATTATGGTGTAGTCTTGTTGTTGTCCTTGCAGCCAGGCCGCTTCTCCTCCCAGCTCAGAATCGAAGCCAGACAGTCATGCTGTCCTCTCACCTCCAACTCTCTTTTCCGAATGCCTTTCCGAGGTCCTCTCCACCTCCAACTGACCCTTCCTAAAACATATTCGTCTCCCTGATTTTTCTATTTTCATCAGGTCCTCCAGTGGGGTTGGCGTTCCTACCCTTCATCTCCAAAAATTCAAATTTTGAGAGGTACTACCCTAGCAATCCTGGGGCACCTGGGTTTTATCGGTGAGGCGCAAATACGTTTGAGACAAAGACTGCACCTGTCAGGCTACAAGTTATGGTTTTGTTTGTCTGAGTTTAGGTTTAGAAAAAAAACTTTAAATATTGTCACGTTTCTGTAGGATCGTGATATACAGAAACACACACTGCTAGAGATTATAAATGTTTACACAAAGAGCTGAAAAAGGCTCGTCTTGTGTAAGACTGAATCCGCTTGCGGGTCCACTATAGTTTATATATTCAATTTTCCAGAAACAGAAATGAAGTATGGAAGTATTTGTCACAAAGGAGGGGAAAGCTAGGCTCAACTTGCTATTCTCCTTCTTTGAAATTCTTCTATGGTTCAAGGAACCATGTTTCATACATTTTGCTGAAAGGATTCTTATTTTGCCAGGCATGATGCACATATTATATATAAGTAATGCTTTAGACTTGTCCTTGTATGTTAAATTCACTTCTCGAGTTGCCAAGTGTTGACCATTTTCCACTAAATAGTATGCTTGTTTAATATCCATACATTCTTCTTCTTCTTCCAATGGCTCAACAGCCCTCTCGAGGGCCTAGGCCTACCGAGGCGGCTGCGGACTGTCGTCTGGCGTGACAAATTCCGAATTTGGGGTGATACGTGGAATATCCATATATAGCGAATGTAAATTAAAAAATTTATCACTAATTACTGTTGGCATGGACTGAGTGGCCATAGTGAACGTCCTCTCATCGTCTTCTAATGCTTCTTTCGCGTGAAGGAGAAGCACTTTTTTAACAGTTAGTAAAACCTTTAAAGCATTTGCTCAGTACGGACATTCGTCCAGAATTCAAACACTGCATATTTTCCCCTTTCATTTGTATCCCGAAAATAATCAATTCATTTCAACTCTGCAATCCTCACAGATGTCCACATTTCACATCGATACTTTTAATAAATTTATCACATATTTCGCCACCGTCTAGGATATATTTTGTACACTTCTTATGTACGAGGGGCACTCAAATATAAACAACAATTTTTTATGTATGTTTCTTGTCATTAAATAAATTACAAATGAACAGCCTTATATTTACGCAATTTTCGTCAGAATAGGATTTTTTCATCCTTTCATGAACGTAATGTTCAACTAAATCGTCGTCTTCAAATGTTTTTCTTCCTGATACCCCCTTCAGTAGACCAAACATGTGGTACTTAAATGAGAACAAGTCTGGGAAGAAAGGTGCGTCTTAAATTGGTTGAAAGTAAACTTCTTCAGAAGTTAGAGCTGTATTGGACCGTATATTACGTACAGAAGGAGGACGTCGTGAATTGGTTGCCGGGGTATTTTGTTTCTATAAATTTTTGGTATTATACAGCTCCTGGCAGTAGTAGGCTGCATTTACTGCCTTGAAGTTATGTAGGTAGTCAACTAGCAGTACACCTTTCAAATCATAGAACAGTTTCCAAAATTTTATCAGCTGACAAACGAGTCTTGTCATTGATCGGTTCCTGCTCTTCAAAGACACCTTTTTCTCTAGGGCAGTTACGAACCCATCATTTTTCGAAGGACATTGTACGGTCAAAACGGCCTCCCATAGTTTCTATAAGCAATTAATGAGTCGGTACGCACATTCTTATGTATTTAGGTGAAGAGGCGTGGAGCTCACAATGCCAAAACCTTTGTATATCCCATGCAATGGTATTGACACTATTAAAACTTAAAACCCACCTCTAGTGCGCTCTCGGCAGCAGTAATGCCATGATCACCAGTCCTCAAATTGACGATAGCCGTCAGACGCCGTTCGTGATCTGATATTTCGCTTTATGTCGACCTCCTAGAAGCTTCTGAGTTCAATAGAACACTTGGGTTTTACTCATAGAAATGTACTTGGCAACGTTTAAATTTCACCCGATTTCTCACCTTTGTTGACGAAAAAACTGAAAACTTGCTAAAAAAAAATAACCGCTATTACTTCCTTTTCACTGATGGTGATACTGAAATTACGTACACGTGGGTAAGGTTGTGGACATGGCTATCTACTCATGTTTTACTCACGCCACCGCCTCACATGCGCGCCTCGTTGCTCATTTTACTACGTCAGTTAAATGAACAAAATTCCTACTTGAATTTGACTGAAGCTCGTATTTAAAGACCTCTTATTTTGTTTGTAGATCACATAATGTATCTTATTTCGTGCAAGTAGTATCCTTCGTGAGAGAATATCTGTACATGTCGCGTTCACGTGACCGGGCGCTGCCAATGGGTGACCCACAGCAGGAAATCGCATACATGCGATTGTGTGTTAAGTTCAGGTGACCTTGCTTCTGCAAGACGGTGAAACCAGGAGCGAACATAACTATTAGTGGTCGGCGAGATGTGGTGGACGCGTTTGGCGGCTTCGCGAAGATTCGCGACCGCGGCTAGCAGTTTGGCTATCGATACAGCCTAAATTCAGGTGGTGATACGCCAAGACGCTGAGAGTGATTTGATTATTTTACTTCGACGAATAATAACTTTGTATTGATTTTCCGTTGAGTAGTCAGCTGGAGGAGTGTTTGAAAGAAGATTGTGTTTTTTGTGGAAATTCCGTGACCACGTGGTTCAGACGTAGATTACCGAAGAAGCCTTAAAAGTTACGGGGTGTTAGGCTTAAGTCAGAGCGATAAACGGGTAAAAGGAACTCGGCTTTAATGTGAACTACTAAAATTTGTGTACGAATGAATGTTCGAAGATTGTTTGAATTGTGAGAATTTGTGTTGGCCACGCCCTGCTATAGATAATTTTTTCTCGTGTCTCTGATTTTAATTAAATTGTTTTGTTTAAACTTTTGGTATTATTTCTGGTAAAATACCTGGCGCCCTATAATTAAACTATACCATTAAGAAACGCTAAAGTATGGACGCAAAGATTGAGTCGGCCGGAGTCGAGAAGAACGACGCGACGTTTATATAAACGTCCGCATTGATTACAACGGAGTTACAAGCTGTCTTACACACTTTTACTAATTTTTTTCTACTGTTTACTTCATAATTTCACTTTAGTTTTAAGTTTTTCCTTTTATTCTGGCTCACTGCCATTTTTTAATTTTACCCATTCTTTTTTGTCTTTTATGATTTTTTCCCATTTATCGCGGTCTTTTATCTTAAATATTTCTTCCTTTTTTCATTGTTGTAATTATTTTAATTGTCATTAATATGACGCGATACACTGACGCGCGATTTAACAATTTCATTCATATCCCTAATGAATAGGAATAACAAACCTGCTATAATGCATCTTTTAATCAGTTTTCTCATTGTGCACAGTCTCTCATCCTCACGTCGGAGGCCGAATCTACTTGCGGTGCCCGTGTCTACTCTAATCGGCCACGGCGTAAAGGGGGAGCAGCGTCCATTTCTCATGTGCCTTGGTGTCGGGTCCCGCCTGCCATTCCTGGGTATGTGAAACCTAATCGTATGGGGCGGACCAGGGTGGCTCGCTGGGATGAGCACGGGGTATGAACAGAGAGGGGTCGGTGTAATCGCGCGGTTGCTCTAGTAACTGAGTCCAACTCAAGACAGTCATCAAGCCCTCGGGCTAAGGTGTCGAGTATGAAAATTTAGATTTAGATTTATTGTTGTTTCCATTCATCCTCGATTGAGGAAATAGGATACATCATATATTAAAAATTAAAAATGAACAAAATAAAGTACATAATTAAAGACAAACTTAAAATAAATTAGTAAAAGAAAATGTATATAGACAAAAGTCAATATAAACACAACACGGACACACGATATCACACACACACTGGGAAACACAAACAAGCACACACTGAGAAACACGCAATGGAGATTTAAGTACTTGGAGCTCTGCGACCAGGAAACTGTCCTTCCGTCGTAGCTCCAGGCTATACATGAAACAAACAAACAAAAGAGCAGAAAATACTGAATAGAAATTTTAAAGATATGTGATGTGCTATTTTATAAGGCAGCTCTTTCAACACTTTTTGCAGGAACCTTGATTAGAAGAACAATTAAAAAAATCCTGTACCAAGTAAAACGCGCCATTTAAAAGAATAGTTTTACTCTGCTTCACGAAGCTTTTGTAGGTACTATTTTTAACCTCTGGCGGAAGGCTGTTGTATAAAATTATCCCGATATCGTAAATACTTTCTGTTGTAGAGCAAGGCGATGCTTGTCCGACCTTAGAGCTGAACGATTTCTAGTCGCGTATTCATGAAACTCGCCATTTGTTTGAAACAAATTAGTGTTGCGTTTTACAAACTTTAATATTTCATAAATATATACGCTTGGTAAAGTAAGTATTTGAAAACTTTTGAAGAAAGGTTTGCAACTCGATCTAGAATTCGTGCTAGAAAGTATTCTAATTGCACGCTTTTGCAACTTAAATATTTCATTACTCCTGGAGCAGTTTCCCCAATTAGAGATGACATAGCTCATAATTGAATGAAAATATGCGAAGTAAACCATTTTGACGTACTTTTTGTCAACGTGTTGCATTAGTGTTCTCAGAGAATAACAAGCTGAACTTAGTTTTCCGGCAAGCAGATCTATATGGTCATTCCACTTTAATTTATCGTCAATCCGAAGGCCGAGCAAAGGTGCATTAGCTGAGAAGTTGTCTACGGGCCTATTACTAGCATCAGCACTAAACTATATATCTTCAGGAGCCAAAAAATATAAGAACTATATTGCCACATCTGAAGACCTGCAATGATGGCCGAGGGGTATAGAACCGGACTGCAGAAACGGAGTCTCGTCCGAGCAGTCGTCGAATGCAGACGTGTTGTGTTTACGTAAATCGACGAGTGGTATTGTTAGTTCAGCGTTTAGGGAAATTAACGAGTGATTAATCATAGAAGAAGACAATAGTGTTAACATCAAAAACTACGATGAATTAAGTACCCATTTGGAACTTAATTTAAATTAATGGCATCATGGCATCTGACGATGATTATCGACAGTATAAAATTCAGTGCAATGTAAAAACGAATAATAAATATTAAGCCCTTACGGAAATTGGCAATGACAGTATGCAAGTACAAGAAGGGAATAACGAAAAGCAAAGTGGTAGTATACTGAAAACCGGTAGTAGTGGAAAATTAAGAAAGCCTCCGCCAGTTGTTCCCCACTCTGTTGTGGATAACCCAAACTATTTCAACTTTGCAATTAAAACACAAATCAGTGACAAGTTTTATATAAAACATTTAGAAAATACAACTGAGGTGTACACAAGCACGCAAGCCGACTATTTTGAAAATTTGAAAATAAAAACAAAATCATAATAGACCAACAATTTGGATTTATAACTAAACATAACACAGTACAACAAGTTATAAGAATCACTAATGACATCAGTGTAAACTACAATAGAAACAACGTGGCTGTTTTGGTCCTTTTAGACATCGAGAAAGCATTCGATAGGGTTTGGTTCCATGGTCTTATCTACAAAATGCACTTATTAAAATACCCTAGCACAATAGTATCATACATTTACTCATACTTAAAAAATAGATACCTACATGTAACAGTAAATAACAAACAATCAACACGAAAACAAATCTGTGCAGGGGTCCCACAAGGATCAGTGCTTGGACCAGTCCTGTTTAATATTTACTTAAACGACATCCCTCAATTCCCTAAAACCAAACTAGCTTTATTTATAGATGATACGGCCATTTATGCAAGCTCATTCAGTGCAATAGTTGCTGCTAAACAAATTCAAATCCACCTAAATATACTTAAATCATACTATTCAAAATGGAAAATAAAACTAAACACCGGTAAATCTCAAGCAATCATATTCAAAAAAAGATAAATAACACTAGGATAATCCAACCGATAAAAATAAACAACACAACAGTCAAAATACAAAATCAGGTAAAATATCTTGGAGTATATCTAGACACAGACCTAGCCTTTCAGTATCATATAAAAGAGAGTGCCAAAAAAGTTTATTCTGCACTGAGCATAAAGAATAAAAGGTTAATTTACATAATGATTATTAGACCAATTATAGTATATATGAGTAGTATATCAAAGCCGTTTCTAATCCATTTTGACCTTTGACCTTTTACGTCACTTGACCTTGAAGACTGGCTGGGGCCCCGGCTTCCCCTCCCACTTATGACGTCACTTGACCTTGTTTACACACTTGTCTAATGTTTAGTGGCCTCGAGGGATGTCGGATGCTTTCCCCTCCAAATTATTGACGTTGGGCTTTCCCTTCCACTTATGGCATCACTTGACCTTGTTTTGCACAATATTTGTGATGTGTTTACAAGCTTGACTAATGTTTAGTAACCTCAAAGACTGTCGGAAGCTTTCCCTCCTATTTCTCGACGTCATTAGACTTTGGCACACTATTGCCTTGAAGACAGCCAGAGGGCTTTCACTTTCACAAGTTGCACCCCCCCACCCCACCCCCATCAGTACATGCATATAAAAACAATTCTCTGAAAAATCTTACCATAAATTGTTTGAGCGTGCATAATTTTGTGTACACCACATCATCATCATCGCCATTTTGATTTGAGGTAAGACTATTTTTACTTATGTTTTAAAGATAAATATGATTTACATTATTTATCTTGATATATATATAATTTGTTCTGCTTGTTTCAAACAGATGGAATTGCAAAAGAAGCTTACTAACTTGGGGGAGATTAGTCTTTAAACCATTAGATCAGTTGGTGATAAATGAAATATATACACAAACATCATTCAGATCAATGAATACTCGTTATGGTAGGAAAATTGTAGTGGATATCAACGTAAACAATAAGTTAACAACAGTATTTTTACCTGCACAGTATAAGGAGCTAACGGATGCTGATGTTAACGAAATGAATAATAACAACCTCAAATTTGTGTTTCGAGGCAAAGAACATGGACGTAATGTAGTAGAATTTTTAAATTAATATGAATTTTAAACATATAAGTTTGGGGCTGGAGGGTGATATTATTATTTCACATCTACAATGTGAAGAACGAGGTGGATTGAGGATAGCAGAAAAAGAAGAAGAGGAAGAAGAAGCAGATGAAGATTGCTGGCTAGACTGCATTGCACCATCTTCATTTTGTGTGTATACATCTAATGATACATTACATGATATGAACGTTGATAAATGCGTGCTCACAGTGTTATTACAAAATCCTGTATTAGATACTAAAGCTCACTTTCTAATCATTTCCAGTTATAATCACGAAACGGAAAGGCGTGAATCAAACGTTGTGGTATTTAGCGATTTGGATACTAAAATATATCAACAGAATTTGTTGTATAGTCTTCAGAACACGTGTGAATCAGAACTCATCCACTGTTCTAGTGATAGAATACATTCTCCATATTGGTGGGTTTACTGTCAGTTATTCAACCCCTCAATTGATGTTAAAACTGTATATAGTAATTGCCATTAGTTGTTTATCAAAATTGGTTAGACAATGGCGAAACGTATGAAGCTATCAGACGAGGCTTCATTTTCCCATACAGAAGCTATCGATGAAAACTTTTTACACGACACACGATTATGTATAGAGTCAATGCTAAATGAATGTGATGTTGGTGCTGGGTTGAATGTTTCTACATCCTTCCAACAATTATCGGAACAAACATTAATTGTAAACCTTGACGAATTAGATGCGTATTGGACGGAACTCATGAGTAAAATTCATGATTGTAACTCTGTTATAAATATAAGTGTGGAAAAATGTGTTTGGTTATTACTGGAGTCGTGTTTTAAGTCTCGAATGTACACAACGTCTATTCAAAACAATACCGATGTGAAAGATCCTAAATTGTTTTTGGAAAAGTGTTATACGTGTTTCCGAAAGTATGTGCAATTAGCTCTAAAACATAGTGCGCTTAAGGTGAACACTTCATTGATATGTGAATATTTGTTGCCGAGTACAGGTGAAACAACGAAAATGCATATCTCTTCAAAAAATAAGATCATTACTACAGCAACAGATTTGCGGTTGTGGTATGATGAATACGTTATACAAGACATCCTAAGAAAATTGAGTAGATTCCCAGAGCGAGATTCGGGGTGGTCGCTTAAGTCAATGTTGGAACTACGTATAAATATAAATTCGTATGTTGGGATACATGCGGGTCATTGGTTGAAATTACCAAAAGCCATTAGAAATAAGAGAGCTGTTATAAATGTAATGTGTGAAGATGACGACTGTTTTGCATGGTCGATCGTAGCAGCTATAAAGCCTGCGAAAAGTCATAGCGAACGCCAATCGTCCTATCCTCACTATAGACATGTTTTAAATTTAGAGGGAATTCCTATGCCTATGGAAATACATAATTTTTCTAAATTCAAAAAACAAAACGATATATCGGTAAACGTATACGGGTTGATGAATCAAAAAAATGGGCGGTGGATGTGTGTAGGAAACGAGGGTCAACAAGAAACGTTTACACTAGTACCTATTTACATCACAAAGAAAAAAACAGCTCAGAACAAACATGCCAACTTATTGTTGCTTCAAACGGAGGAAGATAATGCTGTATACCATTTTCCACAATTAAATCTCTGTCTCGTTTAGTGTCTTCTTCCTTAAATAAACACCAACATGTCAATACGTATGTGAAAGCTGTCTATCTTATTTCAACACGCAACTGAAACTAAATGAACACAGCGTAAATTGTCGTCAATTTGATTCAATGAAAATAGAAATGCCGAACGATCATGAAAAAATTATCCAATTTAGTGAGTATGAACATAAATAAATTGTTCCTTTTGTCATTTATGCGGACATCGAGTGTACTTTGAACCCAATCGATGCGGTTATGTCGAGCAATGAAAATAATAATTCCTTTACATCACGTCTGCAACATCATAGGCCACACAGTATCGCATACTATTTGCATTGTTCTTACGATGAAACGTATAACAAATTTAATTTGTATCGTGGAGACGATTGCTGTGATTGGTTTGTTCTGGAACTGTGTAGAATTATTGAAGATATTGCTACTCTATATTACGATCACAAAGTTCCTATGGAAGAACTTAGCATCGATGAAGAATTAGAATTTTCAGAGGCATGCGTTTGTCATATTTGCGAGAAAGATTTTGAAACAGTTAAATCAGATAAAGTCAGAGACCATAATCACCTTACGGGGAAATATAGAGGCCCTAGTCACAAGGATTGTAATTTGCGTTACACTTTACCTAATTATGTACCGGTGTTTTTCCACAATTTAAGCGGATACGATAGTCACTTTATAATTAAAAAGCTGTGTGAGAAGGTGGGGGAGGATGGCGAGGTGCTAAATCCGGGAAGAATATCACTAATACCCTCAAATATGGAACGATACAAATCGTTTAGTTAATATATCCCCATCGGAGGTTCAACTTTTTAGGTGGTTCGTTAGAAAAATGTACTTCGTATATGGACAACAATGCGAAGCACATAACACGAAAATATTTCTCCAACTCCGCTCACTTTGACTTGATGTGTCAGAAGGGTGTATTTCCCTATGAATATGTAAAGCAAACGAGTGTATTGGATGAGAATGCTTTACCCCCACAAGAAATGTTTTACAGCAGAATTAGCGATAGTAACATTTCGCAAGCAGATTACGAACGCGCGAAATGTGTGTGGAGAACATTCAATTGCAGTACGTTGGGGGAATATTCGGATCTCTATTTGAAAAGCGATGTCTTACTTTTGGCAGACATATTCGAAAACTTTCGAAGTGTGTGCAGAACAACCTACGGATTGGACCCTGCTCATTATTTCACAACTCCCGGTTTGGCGTGGAGTTCTCTTCTGAAAATTACAAACGTCAAATTAGAACTCTTCACAGACGTTGACATGTTGCAGTTTGTGGAAAAGGGAATTCGTGGGGGAGTAGTGTTTTGTGGCTGTAGATACGTTAAAGCTAACAATAAATACATGTCCGATTACGATTCGGAAGCTCCCAACTCTTATTTGATGTCAACTTGTATGGTTGGGCCATGATGCAGTATCTACCAATAGCTAATTTTTCTTGGATTCAAAATGTTAACAATTTCAATGTGCAAAACGTTTGTGATGAATCGAAACAGGTTATATATTGGAGGTAGATTTATGTCGATATACCGATTGGCATAACGATTTTCCGCTCTGCCCCGAAATGATGGCAGTTGGTGCAACTAACACCAAAAAACTTATGACAAATCTGCATGATAAAGAACGCTATGTAATATACTACCGAAATTTGAAACAGTGTTTGCAGTATGGTTTGCAATGTACAAAAATACATAGAATATTACAATTCGATCAAAGCCCTTGGATGAAACCCTACATCCAATTAAATACGGAGAAACGTAAAGAGGCCACAAACGATCTCGATAAGAATTTTTTTAAGTTAATGAATAATTCTGTCTTTGGTCGCACACTGATGAATGTGCGGAAATTTAGAGATGTAAAAATCGTTACGCGGTGGGAGGGGCGTTATGGTGCAGGGGGATTGTTGGCACAACCTAACTTTAAGAAAAGGGTAATTTTTGATGAGGCGTGCGCTGCCATTGAAATGGGGAAAGTGTGTGTCAAGAACAATAAACCCATTTTCGTAGGGATGGCGATATTAGAATTATCGAAAACTAAAATGGTTGACTTTCACTATGGGTATATGAAACCAAAATATCCAAAAGAGCTAACGTTGGTGTATACCGATACTGATAGTTTAATTTATCGCATAATGACTGACGATGTTTATGCGGACGTAAAGGATGATATTGCTCAGCGGTTTGATACTGGCGACTATTTGGAAAACAATCGGTTTCGATTGCCTAGAATGAATAGACGTGAAATCGGTTACATGAAAGATGAATTGTCTGGCGTTTTGTTTCGTAAATTTGTCGGGCTTAGAGCCAAAATGTATGCTATAGAAACTGAAAAGAAGATTGAAACTAAAGCCAACCATAGCGGATTATGAAAAATGTTTTCGTGAGAATAAGCATGTAATGAGAAAGCAATATTCCATACAATCGCATCATCATGATGTGTTCACTGTATGCCAAAACAAAATAGTTTTATAGGCTGATGATGATAAACGTTTCATTCAGTCAGATGGTATTTCAACTTTAGCGTTGGGTCATTATCGTATTGTAAAGTAGATGATTAAAAAAATGTTATTTTTGCTTTAATTTTTTATATAATATATATGTAAATATATGCTTATATACTTATTGTAATAAACAATAATTCTGATGTAAACCCTTGTTGTTATTACAAACCTTATTAAAAAAATATCCATCCCAATTCTATGGATATATATATACATATATATAATTAAGGAAAGGTTGTGAAATAAATACATTACAAACTATTTAGAAAAACAATATACATATATTTGTTAAAAACAACAACATAATGGTAACAATGAGAAATTACATTTTTCCATCCAACAATTGTTTTATAACAACTTCCCCACTGAGCGGTTTGTAGGTGACGACGCGATCATGGAGCAGTAGCGCAGAGAGAGACGTACTTTCAGGAATGATGACATCTGTTTCGAGTTCCACACGAATATCGACTGAAGATGACGAATAGAATCATTTTGATGTGAACAATCGATGACGATCAAAGGTGCTTGCGACATAAATTGCTTTCTGTTGAGCATTGGTTCAACTATTTCACTTCCCTCAAGTGAGTGATAATATGAAGACTGAAATTGAGTATACATATCATACAGGTAGGAACAATCATGTTCACTCCATTTAACCCGTATGTCTTCAATGGGGTAGTGCTCTTCGTTGAGGAAAACTTTGAGTTTAGAAAGATTGCAGTGATCGAACCGCCAGCTGTTAGCAGATTTTATTTTTTTATTGATTTGAAATCCAAAAATTATGAACCGAGGTTTCTCCAGTTGGGAAGATGCTTTTACGGTCCAGTTAAATTTATTAGTTATAGGCATTGAAGGTAGTTCATACAGTCCCACGATCGAAACGCCATATAAATGTTATCATTTTTTTCTTCGATGCCGAGCATTCGCACCTGTTCTTCGGGGGAGAGAGAAATAGATGGGACCTTCCAATAAATATCCTCAATGATTGTTTTAGATTTATCATCCTTGGTATTGCTCAGGAGAGTGCAATTGTCATTGCTACTTCGGATTAATACAAGTTCATGCGTGCAACCTATAATACACTTTTGATAATCTTCAGCAAAGCCCAAAAGTAGAGATAAAGGAACGATTACGTGGAAGCGACCTGTTTTAGAATCAGCAAGTGTATCCCCATCAGCGACAGGAAACCAACCAGCATTTTCAAGATTGTTTGTAGGCTTCAGTGATGTATAAGCCTTCATCGTGCTTGTTATCCCCAAATTTCTCGTGCGATCTATTTCCTGTGCTTTAAGCTCATAACGACACTCGTTGAAGAGAAATGCTGCGAAATTTGTATCGAGAACTGCAGTAGCGCTCGTCTTTCCATCATCGTTTGCGACTTTACCTACGATGTGAATATTACTCTGCGATGGCAGCAGACTGTATTCCTGCTTGCGAATTGGAATTCGTATTTCATCGTTATATCCGAAAGTGGTGCCTGCGTAGGGGCGGTAAATTCGCTTCTTAACAGCCGTAATGGATTGACTGAAAGTAGGTTTATTTTCCACATCCAACACATGAAACATGGTGTTTACCACACAAAGACTTGTCTGACAGTGATGAGAACGCGTCATGTTTGATTGGCTTTATACTTTTTTTTTCACTGTGTATCCTAGAGATTCGAGATAGTCTGTCGCTTATTGTCAACGTATTTTGGTGAATATGAGTTTGTTGCTGTTGTTGACCTACACTTTTTCGTACGTAGATATGCCCATTATTATTAATTAACCGCTCGTACGTGAAGAGTAACTGAAAGATTTTCTTTATGAAGGCTAATCTTACCCCCACTCTGATCTCGAAGACTCACACTAATGTTGTTTACACTTTGCAAGGTGATGGGATAATAAATCATAGGCAGAGGTTGCTCTATTATTTTATATCCAGGGGGAACTTTGGGGAAAAAATCGTATATAGAATGTGTACGTTTTCCGTTTAGAAATGCACCTTGAGCAATATTGCACTCCACCCGTATGACGTTAATGTTCGTGATGCAGAATGGTGTGGGGGAGAAATGTACTGCGCCTGGCTTTAATATGACTCGTTCAAAACCTAGGATAGATGCTAGAGATCCGTCGATGGTAAAGTCGATTGTGTACGCACTAAATAGTTTCGTTCGCGATGTAACTTTATCAATCCCAATATAAAAATTATCTTTTGTATGTTTCTTCTCGTTTTTTTTTCTGCAGTTCTTCCGTTTCTTTGGGTGTGTCCCCTATCTGCGCAAACTTACTATTCAATGCTGACACGATGTCTTCAAATTCGTATGCACCTTCTGGTATGGTGATGTTGACATTAATGTTTTCATGTGGTTCTCTGTATCTAATTAACAGCAGATTATTTTCGTTTGTTATGTTGTAAATCGAGTTGGATGTGTATAAACTTTTCAAAGCCACTTCGTACGAAACATCGTCTAATACAAGCTCCTCAGATAGATCCGTGCTCAATTCAGATCCGCGTCCTGTCAATGTGTGCACCCACTCCTTCATGATGGTGATGGTGATTTGTGTCGAACTAATCACACATCGGAGGTATTTATAGTCAATAGAAATTGTAGACACAAATGCACACAAATAATGCTACCGAAAGATTGGTATCGTTCATAGTTATACCAAATACTATGACAAGCATGCAAATAGTGTGAGATTTCGCAAGGCGGTTTAAGGTTACCATAACTGTCGAAATAGTGTGCACGCCTCCCTCGTTTACAAAAGGCCACCCAATGTGAACCAGAACGGGAAGATGGTTCCAAGTTTACAATACAACTCTCGTTGTTACGCGCATGCTTAGGCAATGTGTTTCGCATGTAAACACCACGAAAATGGGGGATGTGCAACCACAACGCATAGTGGTGTAATTCTATGTTGGTGAGTGGTTTGTATAGTAGTTTTACCATGGTCTGAGGTACAGACCTAAACCTTTTTTGTAAGGAGCTAGATATATCCCGTTTCCACCACGTAGAGCTACCGCCTCCATAACATTGTTGTGACGCTGCATCTCGGACAATTGTTGTGTTGCACTTTTGGCTTTGTTTACTGTGTTGATTATACCTGACACACCGCCGGCCAAACCTCCTAAAGCCGAGAGACCCGCGAACACTGGAATGAGCGGAAGAATTTCCCCCACCTTTTGTGGTACTGGGATTATTCTTTTTTTTGTTTCCCACACTGTTGGTTTTCCCTGCAACGAGACGTGCTGCTTTGAGCGCAACAGCAGCCGCTTGCTTGGCGTTGGTATCTGCTGCTAGACATGAAATTGCTTTCCGCGCACTCTGAATGATTGAAGATAAAATTGTCTTTTTTTTAAAAGCTCCTTCTTTTTGTTTTCTCTCTTTGGACTCCAGCTCCAAGCTTCGACTTAGCCTTCATGATCCCTGCTACGGCTACCGCAGCAATTCTTTCACGTACACCTGCGTCCTGCGACTTGACTAGACCAAGCCTTGGTAGCTAATACACGATCGGCTTCCTGTCGTACACTTGCGTCTTTTTGTTGGTTGCACGCACGATCCAGAGGATTGATGCCTGGATCACCGCGCTTCAATCGTTTTTGAGGTGAGTACCCGGACCACAATACTGATATCCTGGAATATGTGCTTCGAAAGGTAGGTGGTTGATTGTTTTGTTTATAACTTTGTCCAGAAAGACACTTCCGCTACTGATCTTCTTCTCATTGCTGTTGGTGGTGGTGTTGGTGCTGTTGCTCTCTCGAGCGATGAACATTTTGTGGATGCTTACATTTTTCGGTATGCGTATATATTGATGTGTATTGCTGTGAATGGAAACAGTGCTACGATGAAAACGGTGAAGCAGAGCACCTCCCTACCTGTTCACGTTGTACAAGAAGAAGATGGTGGTGGTAGGGGACGAAATGCAATGCGGCGTCACAGCGCTCTCCTACCAAATTCTCTACGATGTATCGTATGTGGGCCTTCGAATTGTGGAAAGACGAACCTTATGATTAGCCTACTGGAACACCCAAATGGGTTGCGTTTCACCAATGTCTATGTCTATTCGAATTCGCTGCAGCAAAGTAAATATGTTCGCTTGGAAAATATATTGAATTCAATTTCAGACATCTCCTATCACTGCTATTCCGAAAACGATGATGTTGTGCATCCGGAAAAAGCTAAGCCGAATTCCATAATCATTTTCGATGATGTGGCGTGTGATAAACAGAATCTTATGAAAATATACTTTAGCACTGCTAGACATTTCGGTGTCGATGTATTTTATTTATGTCAGACCTACACTCATCTACCTAAACATTTACTGCGTGATAATGCGAATTTCATTATCTTATTTCGACAAGACGTTGGAAATCTTAAACATGTGTACGATGATCATGTTAATACGGATCTGAGTTTCGATGCATTCAAAAATCTTTGCGCTCATTGTTGGAAAACTCGGTACGGTTTCGTTGTTATCGATAAAGATAGTGAATTAAATAATGGTCGATATCTCAATGGATTTGATGGTAGTCTGCACACGAATAGAATATAAAACTCCTTTGAACGATACACTACACTATCAGTTTGAATGTAAGCCTGCTTATGGAAACACAAAAAGTGGCTCGTTCGAACACTCGTTCGAAAGCTCGTTCTACGGACACCCGGTCGCGCATAACAAAAGACATTCGTGATAATAGACACCTTGCGCAAGCCATCAAGAATATAAAACATAAATATAATACACTTAAATCAGATGAGTTGCAACAAGAAACTCATCTTCAAAAAACATTTAAACCAATTTCGGAACCACTACAATCCTTACTGAATAGTGTTAGGAACAACCACACATTCCAATCAGCAACACCACCAGCAGCGTCTCCTATGAAAAGAGAAGAGGATGAAGAAGAAGAGCGAGGAGCATCTTTTGTAAAATTCTTTGAAAAAACACATCAAAACAAAAATTTGGATAAAGTATACGGTGTACGGAAGGAAGGAAATCGATGGTTGATTGGAGATTCCGAAATATTCTTCGATGTAAACAACTTAATAACCATAAATAATAAAACCTATGAAGGAACAGATGGACTTTAACAAACAAACCCAAATATTACGAAGCAACAGATCTTAGAGAGTATAAGCAAATATTGGAATCTACAAACGCACACAGATTACAACATCTACCGACACATCAGTTGAAGTCCAACAGAGGCTATAAATATACCGAGATTATTAAAAAACTCTTTCCCCCAAAACATACAGGTCATGGCATTACGTGGAAGTCTCATCATCAACAACAAAAACGATCTATTGACTATGTACACTGGGATGATCCTAATGAACTCGTACATCGATTGCAGCTGTTGATGGCATCAAAATCGGCTGGTCATACTGCTCACGAAAACGAAATTACATCCATCATCGAAGAACTGCGAGAAGCTCGAATCATTGCATAAAAACTAAGAACTTCTTTGCTTCACATCATAGCAGAATGATGGACGTTAGAGGGAGTATTGCTAGTGAATTACATCGTCCAGCTCGGAAACGCTACGCACGTCGTAAGGTTATAACCAAGGGACTAGATGATCTACATCAAATGGATTTGGTGGAAATGATTCCCTATTCGAAAGAAAATAATGGTTTTAAGTACATGCTAACTATTATTGACGTTTACTCCAAATATGCATGGGTTCAACCGTTAAAGACTAAGCGGGGTAAGGAAGTTGCTACAGTAGTATGCCAATTATACGATAAGAGCAAACGTCATCCTAAAAACATCCAGACAGATAGAGGTACTGAATTCTGTAATGCAGATTTCAAAAAATTGGGCAACATCACACAACATCAATCATTACTCTACGTACAGCAATATGAAAGCAAGCGTTGTAGAACGTTTTAACCGAACTTTATGTGAGCGTATGTGGCCAATATTTACAAAACAAGGTTCACATGTGTTGATACATATGTTACAAAATATTGTTGGAGACTACAATCGCTCCTATCACCGTACCATTAAAATGAAACCGCGTGATGTACATGATAATCGTTTGCTCACATCGGTGTACAACAATATCAAAATGGTTGGAGAAAAGAATAAATTTAAAGTTGGAGACGTTGTCCGCATCAGTAAGCAAAAACATCAATTCGAAAAGGGTTATACACCGAATTGGACTACAGAACTCTTCACTATTCATAAAGTTCAACCAACAAACCCCATCACTTACATATTGAAGGATTACCAACAACAATTGCTGGCTGGTGCTTTCTACATGGAGGAATTACAAAAAACTAAGCATTCAGATGTCTATCTCGTGGAACCCGTACTCCGAAGGAAAGGGGATAAAGTATTTGTAAAATGGTTGGGATATAATAATTCTCACAAAAGTTGGATTGATAAAAACAATATTCTGTAATATTTTGAATAAATAAATTTCATATATATAACTTTTTTTGTGAAATCGTGTTACATTGTTATTCCTTACCTAACCAGATTGTCAAGGAGGGTGAGGGAAAATTAAAGAAAACAAGAAAACTTTATAGCAAATATGTTTATTTAATATTTTCTGAACATCACACACACACACAAATTCATTATTCAAATGTCTATTATACTAAATTCTTGAGGTGTTGGACTCACACACACACATGAAATATAACATTCGCTATATATATATATATATATATATATATATATAACAATCACATACAAAATAATCACCTTTGTTGCAGACTACTACTTCCATCTCATCATTTATTCTACTTGTTATAAATGATGTTAACAGTCGCACTGTATCTACTGCATTTTGTGGATTCACACCTCGCAATTCTCTCAATCTCGGACAACCGAGATCCGTCAGATCTATATCATGATCTTTTGTAATGTAGTCAGAAACCCATTTTTGTTTCTCCTTACCCTTCACATATATAGGGCAATTGAAGCTGATATTCAACTTCTGAAATAATGCTTCCAAATCGTCTGCTGATATTGTACCCTTATCCCACTCCAAACCATGTATATTCTTATGCACATAATTGTTCGCTTTATCGTACGAATTAGCATTCTCAAATGGATTGCTATCAAGTTTTATTTGATCTGTATATTTTAGTTACTAAATCATTATTCCTATATAAAATAGCTAAATCGCATGGATTAAGTTGGCCATGTTGGATGTAATAGCTCTGAAAATCCAAAACACACAACTTTTTTTTTACTAATTACACACACTCAAACGAATGATGATATGATGGTTGTGCGAGGTGATTTATACTTATGTATTGATGGGGAGGGGAGTGAAAGCGATGCAAATTATACCCTCATAATTTCTCAACACTTCGTGAGAATAGACCACTAAACATTAGACAAGTGTGTAAACAAGGTCAAGTGACGTCATAAGTGGGAGGGGAAGCCGAGGCCCCAGCCAGTCTTCAAGGTCGAGTG
>CM067376.1:264137722-264172534 GCA_034510155.1 Eucriotettix oculatus | reverse complement strand
TATATGCATCACCAGTCTGGTGTGGAGCTGCCATCTCCAATATAAACATACTACAGAGACTCCAGAACAAATTTCTAAGACTCATTCTTAATGCAGATAGATACTCACGAATCACAGAACTACACGAAGAAGCTAATATAAACTGTATAATCGACCAAATAAAAGAATCTGCCAATAAATTCTACACAACACAATTAAAAAATAACAAACTAACAAAAACAATCACAGATATCAGATACCACAACATCAAATCCTTATGGAAACATAAATTACCGTATCAAAAATTAAAAATATTCTCCGAATCTAATAATGATAAATTGTAATTAGAAGTCATTGTATAAGAAATTAGAATTGTTAATAGGTTTTTTACAATTTTCCTATGTATAACTTAAAAAATATTTATAATTATAAGCAACTAAGCAAACCGACCACACATGTATAATAATATAACTTAAGTAAAAGGTCTAAGCAGTACGTTAAGCGTGAGCAGGAACTACTCTATATGTATGAAAATTTTTGTATACAACTTTTGTAAATTTTGTAAATATTCTATTGAATAAATAAATGTTGAAATTGAAAAAAAATGGACTACAGAAACGTAGACTCGGGTTCGAGGCTCACCCGACGCAACCATTTTTATTTGTTTACTTTATTTACATATTTTGCCATTATTTTAGTACTTTCTTTTTCGAGAATGTACTTCTTCTGGAGTATTCTATGTATGTATGTATAAATAGGACTGGATTCCAAATCGGAGTCAGTCGATCCCTCAGAAACGTGACAACATTGGGTGCTAATTTTCTGCAATATAATCCCTTCTGCAAGTTGCCATTTGTGAATAATCTGATATTGTGGATCTGTTAGCCCAGTGAATTTAATTTATATTGAATTATCTTAAGAATAAATGGGTCTTGTGCTTGGAATAAAAAAAATTACATTGAAAGAACATAAGTGAAGTGTAGTAGCTTGCAGAAACACCTGGTGGTTATCCCCGTTTATGTTCCTACTCAATAAATCTGGAATGTGTTTGTAAGTTCCCTTACAATGTTCCGCAGAAATTCTTACTGTTGAATATACAATATCCAGCGTAAAATTCGCTGATTTTGAGTGTGACAATTCTGCAAAAAATGTAAGTGCCTGATAGTCTGTCCTTAAAATAAATTTATGTCCCATTAAATACGGTCGGAGTTTTTAAAATGTCCACACTAGCCAACATTTCTTTGTCCGTAGTTGTATTGTTCAATTCCGACCCCCTTAGGACCCAACTAATTAAGGATATAATTTTATGTTTGCCTACATTATCGATTCCGCCAAGCTCGAGTCGGGATGACTTAAGGTGAATGATTTCAGAAAATACGCTTTATTACGTTCAAGCGAGATTCCAGTTCCATTTTTTATTCTTTTTTAATAAAAACAAGTAATGGATATACACTAAGAGCGTAATTAGTATAAATGCGGGCATAATAATTACAGATTCCCAAAAATCTACGTAGTCCTTTCAAATTTTTCGGTGTATTTTCGTCGCCTTTTCGTGATATAAATGACTGCCCTCTATGGAAATCTTATAACCTAAAAATTCTATTTCAGTTTAAAAGAAAAACGTTTAGTCTAACTTTAAAGTCATATTGTGTTCGTCTAATATTATAAATAATTCTTTAATTTGAGTTAAACGTTCGCTAATATCCGAAGACCACGTCATAATGTCGTCAACATAATAAGTAAGGTTTTTAATTATCCCAATTGGTATTACGTGGCTTAAATAATAAATCAACGCGGCTCCACTATTCTTCAGTACGAAGGGCGTTCGCTGAAATACGTAAGTGACATTGCTATACAAGAAACCCGTGTACAGGGTTTATGGGCAACTGCCAATAGGAAGCTGTGAAATCGGTCTTTATAAAATAACGCGCGCCAAAAAAACTTTTCAAAACATCGTCAATATAAGGAGGTCTTTCGTATTGTGAAATCGTAAGAGAATCCAATTTCCCGGCGTCCAGACACACTCTGACCTTTCCATCTTTCTTTCTCTCGATGACTAACGGGGGGGGGGGGTTGAGTATGATGTCAACGCTTTTTTAATTATGTTCGACAGAAGCATTTAGTTGATAACTTCAGCTATCTCATTCCTAAATGCGAAAAGTATATTGTATAATCGCCCCTAAAATAGTGTCGTATCCGTTCATTTAACGGCTCTCACAGTTAGCATATATAATACTTCTGATTCTTCCAACATTCCCTTAGGGATTTCTTTACTTCTTAAATCCAAATTACAACATTTCTCGACCTTGACATTAATATGCTGCGCGAACGGATATTCCACTTCAATACCAATAGCTCATTAATCTCAATCTATTTCTGTTCACCACACTCTGCCTATATGCATAATTCACCATCTCATCTACATAATACTTGTCTTAGTCATTATCATCTAAGTCGACTATGCCTCTTCTACTAACCCCCCTACTTAAAAACTCACGCAGTTATTATTCCTTAACACATCTTTGTCAAGATCCATAATAATTGCATTATTGATTCGGAAGTCTACACCGAGAATCATCGGATATATTAACTGTTTAATGACGACAGCAATGACGTCATAGACTCTACCGTCCAATTGAATCTCTACTAATTCCTGGCCCACAATATCTTTGATCCCAGTTGGCTCCTACTATCTTTCGCTGTACTACGGGTAAAGTAGCAATATTAGGAGTGATTTCACAGTATTCTTCAAATAATCCGTAAGACATGGCATAAATCTCGCTACCCGTATCTATTAAACATCTCCACTTATTATTCTTATGTTCTGCATAAATTCAGGGACACATTCTTTCTACCTTTACATTATTTATACATAAGCTATCGTTGGTAATTACTTGGCGATAAATGTTAGGTATCACTGTCACGACTAATGGTTTTGGGTCGAGTCGGGATACCTGGTTTGCTAACCCTAGTTAGTTTTCGCTTTGCTTACTTATGTGTGTATCATATCTACTATATTCTGGCGTGAGTACTCCATCCCTGTACCCTGAACACGTGTATCTCTGCTTGACCCCGCATTTCCTTCTGTATGTCGTATTGTAGCCGTAACTAAAACGATTAGTTAGTGTGTTTTGACGAACTTGGTCATTAAATGAGTATTGTAATTCAATAACGTATCCAGAAAGAAGAAGTTTCTGATCCACTCACTAACTGCTCACGGATCGAAGTTCCCACGACGAGTGAGTGGTTCTAGGTTCAAACACTAGGTAGCTCTGGACTCGCGTTTCCATCGATCTGATTCCTGAGTGAATGATTCAATCGGCTGGTTTCACTCGGATCACAGGAGCGCAGTAAATTAAAAGAGCTACCACTCTTTTTCTAATCCAGTAATCACTCACTGCCCAGAAGGAGCTAGTTCTTTGAATTAGATCTCGATCAGATCGCCCATCTTTACTTTCCTCTAAACCCAGATTTTTCAAACTGTGTTCCGCGGGGCCTGAGATGTGTTCCGCAAACATTTGGAGTAATGCTCTCTGTACTATATATTATAATATCACTTAATCAGTTTGTATAACAAAAACTCCGTTTGCATCGAACGGGAGAAAATCGAATCACAACGTTGTTAAACAAATAACCCATATTCCTTGTTTCCCACTGCAATAGGAAACATGAGTAACAATGAACAAAAGTGGACGTGTTCATTCAACCAGAACCTGTACGAGTGATATAGAGATTACCATAGCCATCAATTATACAGTTAATATTTTATTTAGCTTGACAATGAGCAACTATGACCATAAAATGACATTCGTTTGTGGAATTTAATTCAATAGCACATAATTGCAGTCTGTCAAGATCATCTAGTGCAGCGGTTGTCAACCGGAGGTCCGCAGGAAAATTTGAGTGGCCACTTCAATCCAAATTATTTAAAATTTTGTGGTATAACATGGCTAGTGAACATAAAACACTTTTATTACATACTGAAGTGAGATGGCTATCCAAAGGAAAAGCACTATTATGACTTTTTGAACTTCGAAATGAGTTCAGGACAACATTTTGTTGAAGCTTTACAAAGTCCTTCATGGTTGTTTAAACTCGCATATCTGGCTGATATTTTTACAAAGTCCATTGCTAGGGAAAAGTATTGAAATTTTTTATATAAGATATAATTGGATTTTTTTATATAAAAAATATACAATATTTGATTTCATGAGTTGAATCTAACGTTCTTATTTGGTTTCCTGCCATTCATGAATGTTTGAATGAATTAAATTTTAAAGTAGATGAAGTTTCCAAAATGTTATTAGCACATCTATAAAAGTTGAAATCAACTCTTTTGCAATATTTACCGAAAACTAGTAAGGGCGATTATGGGTTCAGAATCCTTTGTTTGTGACAGGTGCAAGTGGCTATGAAAATAAAATTGATTTAATCAGTGAAAGAAAAATACAATCATCAGTTATGTGATTACTGGGCTCGATCAGAAGAGTACCCCAATATTTCAAAACATGCTATTACTGTTTTACTTCCGTTTCCTCCAACCTATTTATGTGAAGCTGGATTCTCTTATTACGCTGCAATGAAGTCAAAGTGCAGAAACACGCCCGACGCCACACCAGATATTACAATTCAGTTTACAAATATTGTGCTTGATATCAATAAGATATGCAATTCAAGAACCCAAAATGATCAAAGTCACTAAGTACTTTATTTATATTTTATTACAGGTCTATATTTAAAAATAATTACTAAATTAAATATTGTCTACTTTTTACGACTAGGAGTAACCCATCCTAAAAAATAAGCCAGGTGTTCCGTTAGAATAGTAGATTTTTCCTAGTGTTCCTTTGAAGAAAAAGTTTGGGAAACCCAGATCTGAACCTTCTTCATTTCCAATCTGATTATTATCCATTGGCTATCAGTGTCATGAACGGTCCGTTATCTTATATCTTTGAAAGTGTAGTTATATTTTTGTATTAACATCTTTTTGGATTAGAAGTATGTTTGTGAAGTGGAGCAGCCAAATGAAAACAACCCCCGCAAAAAAGTGACAATTGAATTTATTATATTCAAAATGAATTGTCAGAAATGTTAACACAAGCATTCCACGAGGAGACGGACGATCACTTCCAGTATTGTATATAGAAAGAGCAAGGGCGCTGATGGATCCATAAAGTTACCCACTCTTGTACTTTCTCATCCGAATACAACCGACGTCCACGAGTGTCTTTCTTCAGTTTGCCAAAAATATGGAAGCCACAAGAGGAAATATCTGGGCTACACGGAGGATTTTAAATGGTTTCTATAAAGTCAAAACGACCTCGAAAGTTTTTCAGACGGTATCATCCTTTTGCATGATAACTACCAAATTTCCAATGCGCTTTAAAGATTTGGCTGGGAACGCACAGTACGGTCAAAAAAGAAAACATAATCATAGGAGCTCACTTCGATTATTTAGAAAATTCAGGGTGTCCGTAAAAGAAGGTCCCAGTATGTGTAATAAAACAGTTTAATTTAGACTATTTACAACAAATCATAAAATTGAAGGTAAACTTACCTAGATTTTCTTACAACTGTTCAATGTGTGCACTTTTATATATTTTATATACGCCACACGTCCAACTTAAAATCTGGAGTATTGAAAGCTATAGCCTCTTCAGTTCTGTGTCTCAACTCTGGAAAATTATTAGATAATGGCAGAACACAGACCCGATCTTTTATAATACTCCAAAGGAAAAATATCGCATGGCTTGATGCCAGGTGAAAGTGGAGTTCAGCGGAAAAGAGCTCTGTCTTTTTCTTTATTACAACCAATCCAATAGTCAAGGACTTTAACGTTCAACCACTCTGGTACAAAGAGATTCCAGTGAGGAGATTCACCTAATTGGAGAAAGCCATTCTCGCAATTTATCCAGGTGAGTACACCAGACGTCGGGACACAGCACAAAAAACATTTAATTTTGAGGAATCTCTATGTTATTGTACAACTTCATGACGATGTTGTGTCCTCCAGATTGGAACAGTATGGTACTTATCTTACCACGGATGCATTTGTCAAAAGGAAATCAGAATTCAACTTTAAGCGGAACGCAGTTTAAACCGAAATTACAGATTGTCTCTTAACAAACTGCTGAGCATATATCGCATTACGCTCAGGAGTAGGCATTTTGTTCATCTGGCGCCGCAAACAGAAAAACAACAATGTGCTTGTGCTTATTTGAAACTGTTTGAGTTACTCTTTGGTACTGATCCTGAAACAGCAGTCTTCAACGCTTACAGATGGTAGTGTGATATACGCGCGGAATATAATTTTTTATTTAAATATTATTCGTAAATTTGTTGTATTGGCATTTCTCCTCGCAGGAGCGAGGCAGAAAAATCAGTTTTTGGTTTAGAGTCGACTTGAAGAGTTCTAGCCTTAGGAGAGAGAAGAAGTGAGATAAGGAGGAGATGCTTAGTTAGATCAGTTCATGAGCGCTGATTTAGTTCACCAGTTGGTGCATTAAATTATCACGTTACAATAACTATAACTAGCGTGAACCATTAAATTAATTGTTTTTTATTGTAAGAGTCAACTCAACGCAACAGAATTACAACCTAGTAACAAGTCAAAAACAGGAAGGCAACCAACAATAATATCCATTAGTATTTCCTGCAAACACAGCGATTACTGAGATCAATATTAACGGCAATTTATTGACGTGAACTGCCAACGAGAAACTAAAATCTGGTTACTGCTGCTTTCGCTGCATGAGTTGAATCTTAAGAAAACGATGGAAAGTATTGTAACGCTTCCCTCCCCATCGGATCTTTTCATGCCGCAATGCCGGCCCGGGCGCCACTGCATATGCAGAAATAATGTATATTTATCTATAATAAAAGAAAAGGCATCACAAGCCGTGAGATCCCGAGGGAGATGGCCAGCGTCACATGATGGCCAAGACACATCAGTTGTTGAGTCGAGCATCAGACTCTCAGGGTTCTTGATTTTAATTAATTATTTATTGGAGGGATGGTTTTTTCATTAATCAAACAAGGGGTTAAAATTTTAAACAATTAAATTTATCAGTTAATTCCTGGCCAAAGCTTACTCCTACGAGTAGACAAACATTAAACGTTGCGCACATTAATTATCACTTAAGCTTAAATACCTAACCTAACTACAAAGATTTAGAATTTATTAAATATTAAATTGTTCAAGGTCACGTCCGAAATGTAATTACCAGTCATTGCAGCCAAGTCACACGCAGTAAAATCTAAGGGAAAGGGAGGGCTGTTTGAAGTTCTCGATGCGGCAGTTAAAGATGTACACGTTCCGTGTAGATCCATTCATTCACAGCTCTTCGGACTGGTTCTCTGCTCTCTAAAAACTGTACTACAATATTCTCCAAAAACCACCGTCCTTCTCGCCGTTCACGGCAAATGACCAACATCTCCAAAACTCGTCCCGCCGCTAAAGATCCATCTCCTTCGCTGCCTCAATCAGTACTCTCCAAAAAACCACTGTCCTCCTCGCCATTCACAGCAAATAACCTCCACATCCACACAAGTACACTCTATTTATTATTTCCCAGACCTGCCCCCACCTCCAGAGGGTTTTCAAATAACTTTTACGGTCCATATGACCGCAACCGCTCCCAGGTCAATGACCATCCAAGATCAAAAACATCTGACCTACCAACACACAATAAGTTCTTATCGGAGGATTACTACAACGACCCACTGCACACAAATTTAAGTGACGAAAATTATAACAAGCCTGAAGGGCGAAATCCATTATCACAGTCTCCTGTTAAAAATTCGGCATTAAAAGACGGACTGAGAATAATGCCTACCAATGAAGCAAAACTTAATCCTTCGTACAAACAGGAGATATCCAGGAACATGTTTTCGGAAAGCTAAAATGAAAAATAACGCACCATCACTGAATGTTACTCTGGGAAAAGGAACGAATTAAATACCAAGAATTCTGTCATCACTTTTAATGATTGCGACCTTTCATGCAGGCAGTATATACCATAACAAGAGTTCTTAATTTCCTATTCCGATAGGATGACAAAAACAAGGAACTGAAACATGTTTCGCTATCACTGAAGGCTAGTAGGGCTCACCAATACTACGCGGAAGTATGTAACTCCGTGGGACGGGATGATAGGATCCATTTAATAATTATCGCGGAAAGTACTGGAACGAATCATTCTGGTTAGCATAGAAGTCGCAATGCATATATTGACTCCTTTACATTTTCTTTTATAAAACGCCAATACTTAAAGAGGACGACAACCGGGAGCTAGAAAGGATCTGAAAAAATAAAACAATTCTAATGTCATCAGGAACTATGTAATGACTTATGGAAAAGATTGGAGAAGTTATACCTGTCTCAACTCAGAATATTTCACGAGATTGGATTGTACCACAAGTCTGTGAGACTTAGGCGTCACAATATGATTCTCCATTAAGAAGATTCACGCTTGAAACATATGTAAAAGAATAATATCGACAAGGAAGGGATAAAACAGTCCAAACCGTCATTCTACAAGTTAATAACCTGGTAGGGTAGGGAGGATGAGACGGAACGAACAACCTCCTTCTTCTTTCAATGTCGCTACAGCCCAATTTACGTCCTGCCGTAGCGACTGTGGTCTGTCATCTTCCATGAGTCATTCCAAATTTGGAGTGTCACGTGGTCTTAAGCTCAATTTATATTAGACCTAGCAGTGCTGAAGTTTACGCTCCACCGTTCCTCTTCAGTGTTTCTTGAGCATGTACGCTGCTGTAGTCATCGAAATGCAATTCAGTGAATATCGCGGTTGCTTTGGTCGAAGGAGAAGAAGTTAGGAGTAGAAGATGAATTATGCCCCCATCTGATACAAAAAATACATTTTTTTTAAAAAAAATAAGAAGAGTCAAAATATTTCGGGTTAGTCATGTACATTGGAGATTGTGTCCTAACCTATTCAATTAATTTTTCGTCACACGTCTTTGAATTAATAAAAATAAATAATGAACTACGTAAAGTGGAAAAAACCGGAGCAGGCACGTCACGGAGGCACGGAAGGGACCGTCCACTCCCTGCCGTCTCACGCAACACGGTGCAGAAAAAACACTTCTGTATTAAACACATTGTTCGAGGCGAAAGGTGACTCAAAAGAAAACTCCCAAACGACCTCATCCCTCCGCCTGAAAATTCAGACACATCCTAAACCACCTTATCATCATGCCGGTCAACCCTGATCCACCCACGTCGCATGCCTCTCAGTTACACACACACACCCAAAAGAAACAACCCATCTGCCAAAGTAGGTTAATCCGTGTCTGCATGTTAATTGTTTACATTTTTATAATCTTGTATATACTGAAACAATTATTGTATCAACTTAATCTTATGATAAAAGTTTTATATGAAATATAAAAAATAAAATTGTACGAGTGAATTCTTGTCTGTGTTTCGGTCGACGCAGAGTTCAGGAACGGTACGGTCTAACATAATTTGGCCTGTATGTGACCACGAACAGAAACATCCATGCCAGAGCAGGGATTCGAATGAGAGTGACGCTGAGCGCTACACCACAGCGGTCAGTCTATTATATTATATCTTTGTAGATTCATTATTGTATTAAATGTACAATGTGAAGCGTCGTTCTTTTTATATTGAATGCCGTGATTTTATTTTTCTCAGCAGCCGGAAAAATACCTTACATAGAAAATTTTGCGTTATATTCACTTCTTCAATGCTCTCAATATTTTTATTGTTATGAACAGTCCTCTTCCTTTTGCAAAGGGTTTCTGCTTCTCGTAATTTATATTTTTAATCTTCCATTATGTCTTGTTTTCCATTCTCCACTATTTTTACTTTTCCATTATTTTTCTGGCATTTCTCATCAAACCAATCATTCGGTACTCTACTGTTTCCATATCCAAATGTTATTTTAACCACTGGCTCTACGATATCATTGATTCTTTTTATAATTTATCTTCAACTAATTCATTTCAACATTCTTCAGTTTCTTTATATAATAAATTTTCTTGATTCTTCAAAGCCTATCATCCGGCATTAGAAATTAAATGGCCGCAAGAAAATGATTCTAGTCAGAACCTGCTTCTGTTATATTTCCGTCAAACAGAATCAGATGAATACCTGCGCTTCTATTAACACGTGATCAATATTATCATATTAATTACCACCGTCATCTGAGACTTAAGTCTGCTTTGAATATTCTTGAATAAAAAAATTAACTTTTTATAATTCAAGTGAAAATGAACTTCTCTTGACGTTTTATCATCGAAGACATGATGTAAGCCGGGGATGCTCAAACTTGAACTTCTGGCAATCTACCTCAATATTGTTAGACTCCGATCGATCGACTCTGAGAGGCTGAAAGTATAAGTCGTCTAGGTAGGAAGGGTATATAGGTGCGCTGGTATGAGTATATTATACAGCGACGTTACAGAATTACATAGCTATGAATCTACGTAGAATTAGTGAGAAAGACAGAAATTAGTTTTCCACAATTTGCAAATTTTTAGTGAAGGTAGACTCAAACTATAAAGTTAATGAAAAAAACTACTTATTCAAAATTGCGAGTTTATTGGTTCTTACAAAACAAACGAGTTCTAGTTTCTAAACTTAACTAAAGAATGATTTTGGAACTTAAAGCGTGGCGCTGCATGTCTTCAGCATACTTTTCATAAGATGATGCGTAATTAGCGAGTGCTAATCTCAAGCATGATGTCATATGTACGTCAGTTAGTCGATTGCGATATTTTGACTTAATTATCTTCATTTTAGAAAATGCAGACTCACACACGTAAGTTGACCCAAACATTTCCGTCAACTGAAGGGCGATTCGAATATTTATCTTCAGATATAAAAGACCAGAATGCTGTGGCTTTCAGATGTATATCTGATATAATCTGCACTACCTCATTTTCAACCGTAGAAGAGTTCAAGTTAAACTGTCTTGCTATTTCAGTAACACAATCCTCAATGTTTTTACACAAAAAAGGATAACTCATAAAAGATGCAAAATTTGCCAATTTACTGAAATCATAAAAACGTCTTTCGAATTCTCCAAAAAATTTAATAATTCATCCTCATAAATATCAAAATACAACTGAGGAATCGTTGCTTTCAAAAACGGAAAAGGTTTCAGAATATTGCTTTTCAGTTGATCATTATAAGTTGCAATTTACTTTTGAATGTGCTTATTGCGCTAATCGTCTCAATAATGAATTTTCTTTTACCTTGAAGCTCCAAGTTAATGGTGTTTAAATGCATTGTGATGTCTGTCAAAAATAGTAAATCAGTCAGCCATTTTCCATTTTTCAGCACCTGAGTGTCATCACTCTTTCGTCCAGAAAAGCTATTATTTCGGGCAATAATTCTTGAAACCTTTCTAGGAATTTTCCGTGACTCAAACCATCCGACGTCCGTATGAAGAACTGAATCAGCGTGTTCAGCAGATTCACTATCTTCCATCTGCAATTTGAAGAGCCTTCGTTGCAAGCTCGGATGGAATTTGATGGAATAGTTATTATTAACAAACTTCAAGTTTACAAGTCAGACTGACTCCTATTCCCAGAGGCGCAACATTTATATCGGCGCGAACGAAGTCTCGAATGTTAACAAGTACCAAACTAACTAATGGTTTTTTTGTAAGCGTGCCGCCTAACACGCCGCCCGAAGTTTATAGAAAATTCGGCGGAAATCAAAAACGTCGCGCGTCGCGGGTTTTCTTTGACAAGTACAGCGCGTTTCTCTGATAAAGCCGCCTCTCGCCGTTAGCAGGGGATTATTACGATAGAAGACAGTGATTTTTGGATTATGCTGACCTAATTCAGGATCAACTAAAACAAAATCTGTAAATAGATCTATATCGGTAAATTTTTCTCTAAAACGACTGAAAAACTCTCGCGATAGACCCCTGATGCAAGCTATGTTTTTTAATAGTAGTTTATATATTTCTTCTCTCCCAATAGTGTTTCTAATTACCACCATAGTATCTTATTCTTTATTTAGTTTTTTAAAAAATTACCTTTAAAACCACATTCATCTTATCTGTAGGCATCTATATACATACAAAACAGGCGTTATTAAATTTACAATAAATAAAAAAAACGGCCAATAAGTCAGTATATATTTTTTTACCATTTAATTAATATAAATAAGTCATTTCGTCTCCATTTTGAGTCGTCAGGCCGTAACCGTCGCGGGAGTTAGTCCGCGACACCATCCATATTCCTCTCATATAAATACTTCAATATTATTAATGATTAATGCCAAAGGAATTAAAACTATATGCTCACTTATTGGTCGTCTTTTTATTTATTGTGAACTTAAAAATCAGAATACTATGTTTGAGTTATTGAATTTAAGTCGTGTACTAAAACTTTCACTTATGAACTTGAAATTCAAGCATATGGCCTACATTTCTTTCTTATTGATGCCTGTAGGCACAGTATCGAATCTGGTGAAGATTACAATGTCCATTATTGTATTTTCTTTCTAGCTAGCATAATTATTTCGTTGCTACTATCTCTATTCATTAACATTTTTATTATTTTCAAAGGACCAACCATATTTAGACCAAGTACATTTCATGACACTAAAACGAATCCGTATACTTTTCTTTGTTAAATCATGCTTTTGTCCGGCTAATACTTTTTTGTTCCTTAACAATAGCAATTTGAATTTAGTCATATGCCTAGCTCTACCTAAATAACCAGTGAACTGCAAAGAGAAGTAATTTCACCTTTTTACCCTATGCAATACAGAGGTTATATTGGCATCTGATACTGAAAACTGGTTGTTTACTTTTACTTAAATGTTAGGTAAAGTTGTTCATAATGTATGAAGATTGTTGAGACTCAAGTGAAGATTATAATTGTATATAATATAAATTAATTTAACAGATGAAGCAAAAGACTATGTCCCCGGAAATTAAATGTGTATCATCAAATTTTGTATCTTTCTCACGCATTACGTTTATCGAGTTTGACTAATTTCAAGTTCTTGTGTTATACGACCTTGCAGTTCCTCACTTAAATTATGTACATATATTTTATCACGTCTTATCCTTCAGTTTCCTCCTGTTTTCGTAAATGCTTCCTGATTACACCGTTCACGTGAATTTAGAATAATTTTGAAACAACGAATAGGCAAATTATTTATCATATACTTTAGGTGCTACTTGTCAAACTGGATAAGTTTGTAGACACCCTGAAAACCTAATTGAATAGTTTCTTGTAAATGAGCTGTCTCTAAACTCTAAGCGAATACCTTTTGGTATTTAAATTAACATATCAAAATTGATATATTCAAACTCCTAGTATTTCGTGTATTAATAAAATGCATATATTATCATGAATATTATAAAAACATTGTAAAGTCATAGGTTTGACGTTGGAGGAGTTTCTTTCTACGCGGGTTTGTATTGTGGCGAAATAATAAAGTTATAAGTCTACCAGTAATAGTAAGACCAGGTTGGCTTCAATAGCTCAAGCGTATAAAAAGTTTTCCGCATGTTCAACGCACTCTGACCTACATTTAGAAGGCCGACTGATGAACACAGCGCAGCGAAAAATCTGCCAAGCCATAGAATACGAAACACGTAATTACACTCACCAAGCACCCGATTCCAACAAAGACAAAATCACATAATTATATTCTAGATTAAGGTTATCAACAATCATAAGCTAATATCTAATTTAACCAAATAGTAAAAAATTTAAATGTTAGTAGTTAACTATATTAAATTATAAGATGGGTGATGATGAAGAAATGAAAATAGGAAAACAAACTACAGAGGCAAAAGTTAGCAGTGTCAAACTCAAAGTTTCTGAAACGTTATTGCAAATAGAAAAAATCTACGGAAGAATCGAGCAATTGGAAAAAGATTTAAAAAAAGAAAGGGAAGCGGTTAAGAGTCTTATAGTTTAACCCACTATTACCTATACGAATATAACCAAAAGAGTAGGAGGCACTACAAGTTCAAATTACAACAAACCAGAAGGTACAACGGTAATTATCACACCAAAAAGTAATGAAGACACTAGAAAAGTGGAAAAAAGAATCAGAGACATACTGAAACTCAGAGAAGAGAAAATAAAAGTAAGAAATATAAAGTCAAATAAGAAAACAAAAATTATTGAAACGGGAGACAAGGCTGATTCTGAAAAAATACTGTCTAACGTCAAACTAAAATAAACCATGAAAGTCGACAAACCAAGGGAGAAACAACAAAAAACTATATTATATGACGTCCCGAAAAACATGAACGATAAAGACCTTTTGGGTGTCATTTATGACCAGTACTTTAGGATCTAATGAATAAGAAGGAGCTCGAGGAACAATTTAAGTTAAGATTTAAAACAGGACCAAGAGAAAAAGACGTGGTCCATCACGTGGCAGAAGTGGCACCACAAATGAGGAAATTGAAACTACAGAAGGGTAGGCTGAATCTACCGTTTCTCTCAGTAGCGGCGGAAGACTACATAGTAATTCCCAAATGCCTAAAATGCCAAGTTCTTGGGCATATCGCCAAATACTGCCATTGTGAAAACACAGTATGTGAACATTGTGGAGGTCACGATCATGAAAAGAAAGAATGTAGGAAGAATGAAGATCCACCTGTATGCTGGCAATAATTTCAAAGAATGTGAAACCTGCAAGATGCTGTTAAAAAGGGAGAGAGAAAAAACGGACTATGAATAGCAAACCATAATTAGAGAAAAAATAGGAAACAAAATAAAGAAAAATAAGCTACCCTCTGAGATAAAAGAAGAATTGAGCTCTACCTACGAAAGAGAAAAGTGGATAATGCTCCTACAGAAGACAAATGTGTCCAAGCAGACTTGGAGGACCGCCACAGATCAAATCAAATAGACCCAACAGAAATTTTCGTAGACCTACAGTATAACATGACACTAAGGAAAATTGAAGAATCATCTAACTTAATGAGATGCTTAAGATATACAACCAGATGTCTGCACGCTAACGGCAACTCGTTCCTGTTCCCATTTCCGGAGGCTGTAGACAGAATGCTTATTAAGAGTGAGGGACTTCCAACTGATCCCATTGATCTTTGGATTCTATTACAAAAAGCATATGAAAGAAGGGACGAATATTTAAATATTAATTCCGTATATGAGGATTTTGTGGAAATACATGGTAAAAAAGCCTTTGATCCAACCAAGACAGGCGCGGCATGTCACTATGTGACCTATAATCCGTAATCTAGTAACATTAAAATCTTACAAATTAATGCCATGAGAAGTGCTATGGTACTTCACAAATCAGGAGACTAGTGGATGAACGGCAGATTGACATTGTATGTGTACAAGAGCCGTGCACTAGAGGTGGGTGTATACCAGGACAGCCAACTACGGCTCAGGTTGTTGTGCACGGAGAAAGATCAATGGCGGCGATCATTGTGTACGCGACGAGAATCACATCTGTGAAGCTCAGTCAGTTCTGTGACGAGCACATGGCATGCGTAGAGATCATATCCACACAACGGAGGTTTATTCTAGTTAGTATTTATTTTCAATTTAGCCATGATATTGAGCCATACCACGACAGAATTAGGTGTGTTAACGACTGCTATAAAAGGTGCCAGTGGTGTACACGATGGATGTCAATGCCAAATCTGAACTGTGGCACAGCAACATAACTGATGACAGAGGAGAAGACTTAGTAGATCTCCTCCAAGAACTAAAATTTGAAATTGTGAACAGACCTGGTAGGCCCCACACGTTCGAGAATAGAACCGGAGCAAAATCGAACACTGACGTCACGGTGGCAAACAGACTTGCGGTAGAGTACTGCTGCAACTGGGAGGTGGAGCATAAATTCACTACCAGTGATCATAAGCTTCAGATTCGAAAAAAAAGCTCGCATAAACTTATATATAGAAACGGCGAACCCTACACACAATGTCAATCACGCAAATTAGACTTTAAAGAAAAATTTACACGTCCGGAAATGGTAACGGAATTTAGCGACGTGGATGATTCGGCTAGGTTATTAGAAAAAGCAATTCACGATGCCGCGAAAGGGGCAATAATGATCAATGAGGGAGCGGGGGGTCTAGTTTAGGCTTCTGATGCGATGAACTCCAAGTCAAAAGGAAAGAGGTAAAGGAAAGGAAGATCAGAATATCAGCGTTCGCAGCCGATCACGGACAGACAATGGCTTCTAGAAAAGTACAGATTAAAGAAAGCAACATACAAAGGAAGATTATAACAATTGAAACAGGAAAATTGGGAACGGTACGTGCGTGACATCACATCCTTACGATAGACTCTTGGGGAAGCCGTACAGGATTGATGGACGAAGAGGGTCAGATGACCATAGAATGGCGGTCGTCATCAAGGCCCTTGATGCGGAGATTATTCCAGATGATAAACCTGTTCTAGAAAATGACGATCAGAAAAGGATCAGGGAAGATAGCGATAAATAAGGTGCAAACAACATTCCAGTAGCACCTTTTAGCTATTCCGAGGTAAAAGTTATAATCAAAAATCTGAAAAATAGAAAAGCACCTGGCCCAGATGGCATCTACAATGAGGTGCTAGAAGCCATCTCGGATAAACTGGTTCCATACTGTAGTAGCTTAGCAAATTCTTGTTTAGCCCAAGGCAGGTTTCCTGCTACGTGGAAGGAGTCAAAACTCATAGTGTTGCTGAAGGACGAGAAAAAAGATAAAACTGACCCTAAATCTTACAGACCCATTTCTCATAAATACTTCAGGAAAAATTGCCGAAAAACTACAATGCAAAAGAATTACAGAATTTAGACATCTAAAAGGAATTTGTGAACATCAATACGGCTTGCGGAAGGGTAGATCAACGGAGGATGCCATTAACAAAGTATTAGAGACAACAGATATCTCTAATACAATTGACATTGCCGGTGCTTTTGATAGTTTGTGGTGGCCCGCCCTAATAGCTAGATTAAAGTACTTGAGCTGCCCCAACATACTAATCAATCTTGTTAAAAGTTACTGCAATGGTAGGTGAGTCACTCTGAACTGCCCGATTAACTCGATCGAAAAAACAACCACCAAAGGATGCCCGCAGGTATCCGTGTGCGGCCCCATATTTTGAGATTTGTGAATATAGAACCTGCTAATAAATCTTTCACAAATTACCCAGAACGCGGAGGTAGTGGCTTATGCTGACGATGTTATGTTGAGGGCGACTCAAGAACGGAGATCGAAGCTAAGTCAATGCTTTGCTTGCAGTAAGTTGTAACCAAAGTAAGCTTGAAATATTAGGCAGAGAAGCATGATGCAAGAGTGATGTTGAAATTACCCTTGATAATTGGCCAAAACGATGGGATTAATCTAGCACTGGCAGTATTGTCCATGGTCTTCTTGTTAGAGAAAAATTAGCCATGTGTCACCTACAACCAACAAAAGGGTTGATACACTTCCTCTCAGGCCATGGACCCTATGGGCTGTACTTTCGTAGGATAAAAAGAAACAAGCACACCTTGTGTAATGAGCTAGCCTCTCCTCAACATGTAGTGTTTTATTGCCCTGGATATGATATAAATCAAGAAGAACGGAATGCCTTAAAGGACATGGATCTAAAAGCCGTAGTCAGGAATCCATATTTAACAACAGTGTTAGAAAATAAACTAACCAGATATCCCGAATTGAGCTTGGAAGATATAATTGCAAATTATCTCTGTAGGAGCCAAATGTAGAACTCACATCACCATAGATGAAAGCTTGTGGTGTGTGGCCACGTGGCTGGTTGTAGTATTGGCCATGTTGGTCCAGGCCACGTGGTTATAGGGGACTGCAAAGGCGAATTCAGGGCTTTCCTGGTGATGTCAGCCGGCAATAGTAACTCAAGTTTGGAGATAAGATAAATGACGCAGGGTGTTGGAGGGAGTGGACGCCGGAGAAAAAAGCGGGTATAATTATTTTTCTTTTCTTTTAAATAAAAGCTTGTGGTGGTCATCCACAACAAACTCTATAGACATAAAACAAAATGCAGAATTGATTTTCTTTGAAAAGCGGGTAATGAGGAAGACGGTTGTAACTGCTTCAAGCAATTCGACATTTTTTGGGTTCCTCAAAGATGTTATGACTGACAACACCACTCTCCTGGAACGATAATCCCACGAACCGGACGGAAACATAAACATGATCATGTAACAGACAAGAACAAACATTCCCGACATTTTCACATCAAATTGGCGATGTAAGAAGAAAAAAATACACTTGACGAAGCCAGCTTAAACTCTCATCTCCTGGACGCCGGAAAATGAGGGAAACCGGAATTCCGGAGCTGGAAGTACAATCTGTGCTACAGAAGTACTACAGTGCTACAGGAAGGGAGGAGGAAGCAAAACATTAAAAGGCTGTCTCCTGCCTCGAAAGGGAAGCCCAGGAGACAAGAATAGAGCGATGGTTGACTTCCTGCTTTTCCACGCAGTATTACTGGTAGAACTTATGCATGGAGAACGTTCTGCATAATACTCAGTCTGCTATACAGACCCCGTGCAGACAAATGCTTCAAAATTTGTTCTATAAAATAAATAAAAATAGCTAAAAAATGCAATATCTTAGTCTGTAAATTTCGCTACTACTTATCATAGTTTTCCTCTTCCTTCCATATTCATCCAGCTGTGATCTACCTTCTAACCATATCTCTAGCTTTTAGTTAATTAGTTAGTATTAGTGTTAAAATATATGTATATAAAAGAAGAAATTTTTGTAAGTTTATGAAGATAAGGCCTGTTATAGATGTACAAGAAAACAGGCTAATTATGTTCTAAATGATTAATAATAATAAAACCGAGAGTATTCATATATAAAATGTAATAAGCAAGTTTGATACCCATTTAAGTTTATTACCGAGGAATTTGTAAACATAAATATTAATTTTATGGTATGCATTTTTTAATGCGTATTGATGGGCATTGCAAAATGAAGATGAATTTTATTAATAATCATTAATATTTTATGAAAGTTCAGACAGACTCGTGTGGGGCGGAAAATGTCCAACAAAGTACTACAATTAAGGCGGTAAAATTGCTTCGTGGTGCGTTTGTGACACGAAGGCCGCTACAGATCATGTGCAGGCATAGCCAGACCTTGAAATTTTTGATCCATAAGCTTCAAGAACTAGATATTTTAAGGCGGTAATGACGATCGATGCTTTTTGTGGGTTTTGGCGTCTGCTGTTTCGCAGAATGTTAACCTTACAAATTTAGAAGTATATTGTGAACTTTGTAGAACGTTAAATTTAGAAGGTATTCGTTTTCCTTCAACTTTCTCCGATATACAACGTTTCGAGAAGCGTAATCCTACATAATCGTTAAATGTCTTTGGTTTAGATAAACGTGATAAAAGTAAAGTTATAGGCCCATTGCATTGCTCTCATATTAAAAAACAGTTCCACTTTAATATGTTGTATATAAAGAATTTACAGAACTGACATTATTGTTATGGAAAAAATTTAAGCAGATTGATAAAATCTCAGCTTAATCATTATCATCCTAAAATACATATGTAATCATTGTTTGATTTTTTTTATAATGCAGAAAAACTTCGAAAACATGAAATCGATTGCCATACGCAAAAGGCTATGCGTATCGATTTACCCGACAAATAGAACGCAAAAATTAAATTTAAGAATTATGAAAAAAAACTTATGGTTGAATATATGGTATAAGCGGACTTCGTTTCATTCAACCCCTGGTGTCAGTCGAGTCTTATCCGCAATCCTCATGTACCTTTTGCAATAGGATATAATATTGTTGCGCAGCACGATAAAAGTCAGTCTCGTTACGAATTTTTCAAAGGACCAGACTGCATAAAATGGTTTCTGAAAGAAATGGTTGAACTATCAAAGTATGTGTTTAACATATTAAATAATCCGGTGCCTATGGAGACCCCACCGTCAATTGAGGATGATATAACCTGTGTTGTCATATTTACGAAGAACCATTTTCAGAAGACAAAACGATTCGTCAGTGATCACGATTATTTGACGGGAATATTTCGGGGGTACACGCACAACGCTCACAATTTTAATTTCAAAAAACCACGATTCATACCCGTAATTTTTTATACATCCTCATACGATGGTCACAAATTAACCTCAATCGATGGATACATTAAGTTGTTACCCATGTCCCACGAGACACACAGAGCGATTTACAAGAATATACCTGATGGGGTGTGTTTGAATATAATTGATAGTTACAGATTCATGAGTTCAAATTTATAAGCCCTCGCGCGTACAATGAACGAAGAAGACTTTGTATTCATTCGTAAATATTTCCCGGAATTCGAAAAACAACGTTTGGCGTTAGGCAAAGGCGTGTTCTATACGATTACCTTCAAAATTATGATACGCTTAACGAAAAAAGTCTTCCAACACACGGTAAATTTTACAACGCGTTGATACAGAAAAATTTTTCCACGGAATTTCAATGGATTACGTAAAAATTTATCTGCAAATCGATATGTTGCTTCTGAGCGACATATTCGAACACTTTAGGAAATCATGTCATCGAGTGTATAGCCTCAACCCTGCTCATTATGTTTCAGCACCAGCCCTCAGCTGGGAGACTATTATGAATAAAATCAAATTTGAATTTACCCCGCCTAACAGATATCGATATTGTTTTATTTTTCGAGCGAGGATTGCGCAGTGGCTTGTCTACACTCGTGAAGCGTTACGCCAAAGCAAATAACGAGTATCCACCGACATATCGAAAGTATAATGACAAAAAGTTTCTATTATATCTCGACGCAAATGCTCTTTATTCGTGGGCAATGACGCAACCGATGCCCTACAAAGGTTTTTCCTGGATGTCCGAGAAGGAAATTCGCGAATCTTTCTTTGTGGGAGAATCGGGGGAGCGTAGAGAAAATCTGTTTCGCCACCAGTAATCCAGATGTCGGATACATGTTAGAAGTCGATTTAAATATTCCGCGAGAATTGAATCAACTGCCACTGTGTCCTGAACGAATGATTCCGCCGGGGGATCTTTACCCGAAATTGTTAGCAATTCTACACAATAAAAAACCTTACGTAATACATATGCGGAATTTATATCAGTGCATGAACCTGTTGAGGTTGCTGTGTGTTCGTGTGCATCTGTTGGTCTAATTTTCTCAGACGTCGTGGCTGAAGACGTATGTGAATTTAAACGCTCAGTTTTCAAATTGATGACAAACGTCATTTACGGGTGATCGTGTCAAAATGTACGAAAGTACAGAGATATACGTATCGCTAGACGTTGGTCAGGACGTGACAGTGCAGCGCGTATATCGCAATGCCGACATTTAAAATTATACAAATTATGGACGAAAATTGCGTTACAGTTAAATTAATGAAAGCGTCAGTTTTGTTTTCCAAACCAATCTATGTTAGTACCACGATATTAGAAATTTCTAATTTAAAAATGTATGATTTCCACTACGGATTTATGAATGAGAAATTTGGTAATAACGTCAACTTACTACATATGGACACGGATAGTTTTATATATGAAATTTCGGATATTGATCCATATCGGATTATTCCTGAAAACTCCGATGAATTTGACACATCTGATTATAGAGTAGATAATCAATATAACATACAAAAATTTAATAAATAAGTTGTTCGTATTTGGAAAGATGAATGTTATGGTATACCAATGCTTGCCTTTTCCGGACTTCGACCAAAAATGTGTGCCTACGTAACTGGGAATGATGAGATAACGAGAGACAATGGAGCGCAGATGTGTGTTGCTAAAAAATTTAAATTAAACGACTACAAGTCGTGTATTTTTTCAAAACAAAATATTTACACTGATGCAGAGACGCACAGCATCGGAAAATTTGAGTATTTATACCTTTAAACAGAAATATAACGCTTTTTTATGAAAATGATGAAAGGTATTGAAAAGACAATATAACTAGCCTCATTGGCTAGCTGAACTATTTGTTCCCGGTGCTTAGCGACGACGACAATTGCTGTGTCGAATTTTGCTTTCCGTCATACATAATGTTCCACACCAGGGGTCCTAGTACCGATCCTTGTGGGATGCCACCTGTGATTACATACTTTTCCACGCCGGTTTCCGTATCGTAGAGAAGAGCTCTGTGGGGGAGATAATTCGCCACAATTCTCCTTATGTATGATGGCACATGTAACCTGCGCAATCTCTCGAGGATACAACTCCATCTTGCCGAGTTGAAAGCGTTTCTGATGTCCAAGGTGATTATGGCGCAGTATTTTTAAGGCCTCCTTTCCATCTCTTCCCCCGAATAGCTTGGCGAGCGGTTTCCCCTACCAAATGAACTGCATCGATGGTTGAGCGTCCTTTCCTAAATCCATACTGTCAGAAAAGCCATTCTTATATTCTAACGCCTTCAACAGTCCAACCGCTCCAACATTTTCCCCAAAGTATCAAGCATACAGAGTGGACGGTCTGATGAGGGAAGTCCGGGCGGTTTATTTGGCTTTGGTAGTAATACCAGTCGTTGAAGTTTCCAAGGCTCAGGAAATACACGCTCTTTCAAACAAGAATAGAGCAAGTCAATGAAAACGTCTGGTATTGCTTTCTTTGCAGCTTTGGTTACAATATTTAGTACACCATCAGGGCCACATGCCTTATTTATATTTATGCGCTTGACAGCCCTTTGCAGTTCCTCTCGGGTGAATTCTGGAATCTCCAGGACATGAAAAAATTTAGTCAGAGTGGCCTCTTCCTGTTGTGGGAACAATGAACGGACAATTTGGCGCAAAGTTTGGGGACATGTTGGAGACTGAAAATATTTCAATTTTCCCATCACTATCTTGTATGGCATTCCCCGTGGGTCTTCATCAACCTTCTGGCACAGTTCACTCATGCAACGTCTTTTGCTGGCCTTTATCTCGTTTTTCAGTGAGTGACGATCATCTCGCTATTGACGCTGAAGGTCTTCAAAGGATGATTGTCCTCTTACTCGTTGGTAGCGTCGTCTACTACTATTACAAACATCGCGCAGCTCTTTAATTTTATCTGTCCACCAGTAGACAGATGGTCGTCGACGCTGACTTCGCTTCCTTGGTATGATTGCATCGTAAACTTTCTTAAGATAGTAGCCTGGTGATCACTATGAGTGTAGTCTTCACTGACCTCCCAGTCAATATTCCAACTGACCAGACTATGACTAATAAAAGTTAGATCTATCACAGGTCCCACAACATCTAGCGAAGCAAGGGCCTCTAGTAACGTTTCTCCCTTCACTGTCGTAATTTCACACCCCCATTCCAGGGCTCAGGCATTTAAATCTCCCGCGATCAATAGCGGGCTATGTCTACTGGCATCAGCAACCAGACGATCTATAACGTTGGAAAATTCATCTTTAGTTGCATTGGGTGAAATGTAGAAGCTGTAAACATAACTTCCATCTTTGCCCAAGTATAACCGTCATCCTTACTTGTTTTAACGTCTTGAAAGAGTCGTTTTCCACAGGCCCAGATGGCTGATCTCTCCGTTTCATCTCGTCCCAGGTTACATCACAGGGAATTCTATATGTTTCACTGATTACAGCAATATCGATTGATTTTGCTCTCACTATTTGCGATATTATATCCTGTTCCGCGCTGCAGGATTTAAATAAAATTGATAAATCTTCATATTAACATTCGGCTTATGGCTTCTCGAAGTTCCCTCTAGTACACTTGGTACATCTGCGTACCATATAGGTGGACTCCTGTATACAATGGGCAGCTGGGTTTATTGGTTCACCGTTTAACCTGGTGTTCCTCTCTGCCACACCTGAGGCACTGATACCCTAAGTCATGTTGACTTTGGAACTTCGTGCCAGGTGACCATATTGAAGGCATCTAAAGCAACGAAGGGGCGAAACCTTCAATATAATGCGACAGGAGACACAGCCAACTTTAAGATTGCCAAGTGTTAATAGTTTATGAGATAGTACCCCAGGCGTGCTTATAACAGCGGTTTGAGTGTCACTGTAAGCATGTCTCAGGGGCTGCACAGTGCACTGGCTCATAGCTTCATCGCTCAACCGTGTCTTCAGGGCTTCATAAACTTCATCTTTAGACGTAGTTTCGTCAAGATCTTTTAGTTCTACTTGAACCGTCTGAAATAGGGCTTTGACAGTTGCCTTACCATTAAATGCGGTTTCCAGCTGCATTTTATATTTTATCGCCACATTACGTTTAGCTCGGCCGAACTCCAGAAGTAAGTCACCCGTCGCCGTCCTCTTGATTTTCGCCACATTGTTCCCTAGTTCTGCAAGGGAGGGGTCGCTCTTAATTTCCGTAGAACATCTGCATATGTAACCTCACCCTCTGTCCTAATGGCGAGCGCTTCAGCATCAGCATTATCCGGAGGCATCTTCCCAATTGGCAATTTTGGGTCACCCTTTAACTGCTCTCTTGTTCGTTTCTTCCCCGAGTTTGGTTAATAGGTTGGACGCTATCAGTCACCGTATTCATAACCACACCTGGTTTTTCTTGGCCAACCTGAACCTGTCGACTACGTGTCCTTGCAGGTAAAGTCTGTACGGACACCGTGACACTCCTCAAAATTCCACTTTACATGAAGCTGGGGGCGGAAGGGGGACGATGTGTGCACAGCCTCTCATCCTCAAGTCGGAGGTCGAACCTACCCGAGGTGCCCCTGTGTAATCTAATCGGCCACGGCGTAAATGGGGAGTAGCGTGCATCTCTCATGTGTCTTGGTGTCGGGTCCCGCTTGCCATTCCTGTATATGTGAAACCTTATAGTAGGGGGCGGACCAGGGTGGCTCGCCGGGAACTAGTATCCTTTATGAGCACGGGGGATGGACTGAGACGGGTCGGAGCCATTGCGCAATGGTTCTAGTAACAGAGCAGTCCATCTCAAGACAGTCATCCTACCCTTGGGTCATCATGCCCTTGAAAGAAGGTGTCGAGTATGGAAATTTCTAGCCATACCTAGTTATCCGATGATGAAACTGTCTAGGTGTAATTCCCCTATTATTGGGTGGTTGCGCAAATCATCCATAGGGGATAGCTGTTAGCTTCCACTTCCGAAGGGGGTGCGTCTGGCCTCGGAAACCAGGTGCTGCAATCCGGAAGAAGCGGAAATTTTCGAATGCGAGCCTTAGGGTGGTACTCCCCGTTAGCGGAGTTTTGCACTGCGGCTCTTCTGGGGGAATGAGGCTACCCTTGGCTGGAAGTGCCAGCGCTACCGTAAGGTTGAACCCGACCAGTCGTAGGGGAGTACTCGCTCCCAACGGGGTTTTTCGTCTGTCCCTTATGGGTGAAAGAAGCTCCCTGGGCTGGCTCAAAGCGCGACACGGGGCTGACCTGAACCTTCAGCAAAAAATGCAGGTAGACAGGGTCAGCTTAGGCCTAGCTGTACAGACTGTATTTCACTTGCAATTTTTTAAATACGTGGTGTAACGTATGTCAACATTCTTTAGTCAAGTGCCCTAGAACGTCCATTGCCTCATTCCGGGCGTCCAAAACACTCTCAGTGGCTTAAAACATTATCTGTGATTGTATAAAAATGTGACATGTATGTATTGTTTAAGAGCACACACAATAATAAATTAAATCAAAACACGACTATAATAGAAATTCGGAACAAAATCAAAGTACTTACAACATTAACTTCGTAACAACAACAGAACCCAAGAAACAAAAGTGGACGGAAAACTTTACCAAACTTCTACAATAAATGAATCGGAACTCAATGAACTGTTTACACGTTACGCTGAATACGAATTTAAATAACCAATAAACACTTACATTCCTTTACTTACACAAACTAAATCAGTAACTGGTAACAGTAATACAAGTAAAACCACAAAACCACGTCGTGTTGTAAGATGTTTACTATGTTACTATGGTAACCTGATTGTAAACCGGTGGTATTGCACGATGCCTATTTAAAAGTCCAATTGCGCGTAACAGACAGCTTCAGCAAACTTGCTAACACTTCCATACACGAAGAGTCTCACTCATAATAAGAAAAAACACAAACTATGATAACAGACAACTAATGTGTTGTATGTAGGACAAATACTCGGGAGCGAAAACGAAACCTGCGTTCACTATGAAAACAAAAGCCTGTCTTATTCTGATCCTTGTTGAACTTGAATTGATGTATGAGTGAGTTTAAGACAAACAACCAGAGCTACGATGAGAGCAAAAGGACGATCATATAGCCACGCTTTTCAACGGAGCAACGACTGGGGCTGGGGTAAAGGCTATTTTCAGTTTCTCTGCTCGCATCGATGATGGATTCGACTATTTTAATATCTGAAAATTTTATGAGGCCTTCACTGTGGGTCAAATTAGACACAAATCTTCACCACCAAACTCAATATTGATAAACTTATGTAATTTGCATCAAAAAATCCCTGCAAGACAATTGAAAAATAATTTTGGATTTAGAGAGCATTGTGCCAGAATAATCAGGACAAATGATTCTGACTTTCTACTAGATAAATACCTACATATATATTAGCGTAAGATGTGTAGTATGTTTTAGAAATATTTTTCTTTTTATGAAGTGAAGGACGAAGCAAATGGAAAAATTTATGTAACAAATTTAGGACTACCGTGACATCCCTCTCCAGGCCAAAATGTGGAAATGGCCAAACCGTTGCTCACTGCAATGCTGATAATGAAAAGCACTGTTTCTTGAAATAAAATATACTGGAAATTTTGTCCAAACAATTATAGACCAAGAAAAAAAGCTTCTCTGGTTTTCACCCATGTAATTTCAAAGATTAGTGACGTTTCGACGGGTTTCACTGCCATCGTCTTCCAGGTTGCTAGTGAAAGCCGTCGAAACGTCGCTGCTCTTCGAAATTACCAGGGTGGAAACCAGAGAAGCATTTCTTCATTCAATTCACCGGGAAAGCCTTAGATCTTCAGTAATTATAGACCAGATCTTAGCGAGTCCGATGAAGGTGATAACGATAGTTCCGAAGATCGCCTTCTCTAAGATCTTCAACATCGTCAATAAAACTTCGAAGGTCATAAAAAGAGGTCTAGAAATAGAAGCAATAACTGCAATAATTATAGAGTTAGAAGACGAAGAATGAAATTTGCTTAAAAGCTTACTGCCACATGTCACAACAAATTCGACTTCCGAAAATTTGGGACACTCCATGAAAAAAATTAAAACAACACTATGATTCATGAAAGTCAACGAAATTAGTTTCTGTACCTCGCCAAAGTTTCGTAGTGACCACAGTTTTGTATCCGACAGCCATCAACTAACCACAACAATGTGTTTATCACAATCTTGAAAGAAATCCAGATTTCTCCGAAAAGGAATTTGGAAATTTAAAATATACCAACTTGCATTAAATACATTTGAGTATTCGCTGGTAACTTTAATAAAATGTCATGTAATTGTCAGTATTAATCGTTCCACATGTGAAATTGTCCATACGTGGCAATTAAGCCACTTTTTTCAGGAGTTTATCAGATGTGGTCGTTAACTAATAATGAAAGGTTTCTATTATCACTTTCATATATTCTGCAAACTTTAAGGGATGACACCTCAAAAAATCATAACGGTGATTATATTCCCCGAATGGATCACATTACCTATTACACTCGACAACTATTTTGAAAGGTTGAAATAAACTAGAATACAATGATCAATCTTTCTTTATTGATAGTTGCCATAATCAATTTTTATACATCTAAAAAAATAACTAATTTGGTTGTTGACTTCTATTCATATTACATGTTCCATCAGAGGTTGCTACTGACTCGTTGGTCACCAGGCAACATTCAGAACGGCTAATAACGAAAGAATATACAATTAGATAGAAATATTTTTTCTGTAAGCTCAAAATTTTTAGTAAACTACTACTAATGAAACGGAAAACATATTACTATAACTTATAGATAGACACTGATGTACCAAATTAAGTAAGAAGGTAATGATTTAAAATTTATATAATTAATAGTTCGTCTCAATTTCATTGTTTCACTTTTTAAACATTGATAATTATTTTATGAATTGAATAATCTCATAGAATAATTTTTAGCTTTCCCTCATACTAATTAGAAGTGGAGGCTTATTCGTGGAACAATTAAGGTTGGATAACTTTTGTAACATCATTGAAAATTCTATATGTAAAACTTAAGATCTAATTATTCTGTGTGTTCCAGAAGGAGTGGTGGATTAAATTTTATTCTATAATGACTTTTATAAATATTAATTTGTAATATTCTCGTAAATGTACGTATTTGAATTGTAAACAAAACCAACTCGATACGTGTATTCATAATTCATATTTACACTATATAAATTATTTCATGCACAAAGACAAAACATAAATTTTTTTGTATTCTGATTGCTTTTATAAATTAGATCTACCAACTTATATTCAAGGTTTAAGGAAATTACGTTTTCTCTCCACCACATAATTCCCGTGTCTCATCTGTTACGCATAAAGGCGTATTATCAAACTAGTAAGAATTTACAGATACATTAGAAAACTCCAATACGAATAAATTTTATACCCCTTTAAGAATAGGAATCATCCGTGATATTCAATATATTAATGATCTATGTCTGTGAATTTAAATGTACAAGTTAATTATTTATTTCAAATTCATGTTTTGTAATTCGAATAAAAAAATAAAATCAACGAATTTAACTGCACAGAATGTTTGAAGGATCCAAAAAATCGTACCTTCCACGTATAACACTATGTCAAAATATCTCAGAACATAAGTCACACATGGAGGCTGTACGCGTCTCCGATATTAACATAGAACAAGATCAAAGGTTGTACATCCAAATCACAAGCTTAGACTGCATAATGAATACGTAATTTCTTCATAAAAATTGGAATACATGATTTAATGAAGTAAAGCAAATTTACCTTTTCTTGTTAGACTTTTGAAGCGGGAGAGTTCTGACCGTTACTAATTTCGCTTAGCATCAACTGGTTCAGCATTCCTGGAATAAGTTTTTAGTAAAACTTTTAATTTATTATATTTTTATGACTTTATAACATACTATAATCTGTTTACATAGAAAATGAACTTATTCTCGATATATTTTTAAAAAACTTCTTATTATGTTTTAAGAAGAGGAAGTGGGAAAGATTCAGTGGATCTTAACCATTTGCAACTATTTCAAGTCTCCAGACTAAAAGAAATTTTTCCATCTTTAAAAAAGAAACGACGTTTCATACGCTAAATTTGGATGTAAGGAACAAAAAAGTAGAATTTTAAGTAAGAACTGAATGACTGATGAGATTGCGATTTATGACGGGATCAAGCACTTCTTCTTTTCAATAAAAAAAAACAGATGGCCAATAAGTCAGCATATAAATTTATCACTATTTATTCAAAAACGACGTTTCGTCCCCTTTTTGAAATTTATCAATTCATCATATTTACTCCTTGACTCCCTCAGCCGAAACCTCAATTGAATGTACTTGTGAAGAATTTAGTGTTGCGCATGGACAATCTCCAGCCCCTGACGGTTACAGCCAAAATGGTCTTCTTCTACTTCTTGGCCGGCATTACAGCCCTTTGTGAGACTTGTCCACATACATAATAGTCTTCCATCAATTTCTATCCACTATACTTTTACTTTCGGGTTTTGTAGGTGCTTCAAAGCTCCATCTGGCCATCTTAGCTTGGGGCATCCTTTTCTTCTACTATCATCTGGCTGTGTGAAGGTTAATATTTTGCATGGTTTAATATCCTCAATTCTTCTCACCATTTTAGACTACATACATTGTATAATTTTATTCTCCATATCCGTATCAACGCAGCTTGGTCCATAGATCTTCCTCAGGTTCGTCCTTTCAAATATTTTCAATTTTTCTTCATCAGCCTTAGTGAGTGTCCAAGTCGCACATCCATACAAGACTATATGACTATAAGAAATGATATAGGAAGTCGAAAAATTAACATTTCAATATGTAATTATAAGAAGCTGTTGATAAATTATTGAGAAATTTATTTTCATGAATCGTGTATGAATTATAGGCAAATTTCATGCATTCATTTTATATGAGTTTTGAGACACATTTTAAGTAAAAAAATCATTCAGGTCAAAACTAAGATACCTTCATTATGTCAGTATAAGTTAGTCTAACCATGTCGGAATTAGATTAATTAAAAGGAAAATGTTGGACTATCACTGCTAGCGTTATCAAACATGTACAATACATCGGGAACGAGTTTCTCTTAAACATGAAAGACGAGCGGAGGTATGGCAGGAGACGATGAAGAGCTGTCTGCCTGAGGAATCGTGTAAGCAGCAGTAGTCCACTGCAAGTAGAACTTCAACAAAGTCTGAACAATATAAATGGTAATCTCGGCGTTTTATATACGAGTAGGATTAACATAGAACGACGTCAGAGGAAAATCATAGAAGAGGTCACCGAAAAGTCGCTTTGTATTAATTTACGCGGTTAGAAACACGAGAATTATTTGTTCAATTATAAATATTAAAATTGCTCCAAATAATATTCAGTATTATTGTAACACTCAGAACAAAAAGTATTTCCATAAAAGTAGCTTTTTATTCGAATAGAAGTTAAACGAATTTTTAGTAATAATGTTTCAACTGTGCAAAAGTTATCATATCCAAATTAATTAATATTAATTGAATACAGATGGTCGCATTAAAAGATTCATATGCGTAATAAAATTATAATTATATTTAGAAACGAGATTTAATAAAAGTACAATCGTTCTATATTAAATTATTTGGTGTTCATAGAATAAATAACGAAAATTACTATAAAATTAATAAGTGTAAAGGCACAATAAATTAAAATTGAAAAGAAAAAACATCGTGAAAAATAGTATATATATATATATATATATTGTAATAAGCGAATTCGCCCTTCAGGCTTTCCGTGAATTTTAGTGAGTACGGTCGTTATTGTAGCCAGTCGAATCGGATCAGAAACATTGTGCTGGTGCGACAGACTCGATGGATCCCTATTGGATCCCTATTTTTTTTTTTTTTATTTATCATTGTATACATAATTTTCTTTACTCATATGTTGTATCCATATTTTGTTTCTTATATTCGTATTCTTAGTGTGATATGTAACATATTCTTTGACTTGTCCTGATTATAATATTATATATTAATTGTAATAGTGAATTCGCACTTCAGGCTTTCCTGAATTTTATAGTACGTCGTTATTGTAGCCAGTCGAATCGGATCAGAAACATTGTGCTGGTGCGACAGACTCGATGGATCCCTATTGGATCCCTATAACAGGTCAATTTTTGTGCCGTTTGAAGAGACGATGACCGAGGAGCGGTACACGGCGACTATCGCAGCGGCCAGGGAAAAACTTTGAGTTTTTTTGAAAACTGTCCTGAAGTGGGGTAATTTGGTATTGCGCAGAGCTGTGAGAGGAGACTGATGTAAGCAGTGACGCCGGGAGGACATTGTGCTTTGATTGGGAGAGGAGAGTGCGGGTTTTGGAGATTTATGTAAAGAGTGAAACAGAGAGGACAGTGTGTGTATTTTTAGAGAGACGGAGGAGAGCAGGGTGGCATGTGAGAAGTGTTTGAGCGGAGAGGATTGGTTACCAGAGAGATCGCCAGGCTGTTGAGATTTGGTACCCAGATAACTTGTCCACGCGCATCGGAACAGCCAATTAACCAGTCCGCGTAGAGCTGTGTACGCGTACTTTCAAGCCAGGAATCCCGCCGGAAAGTGACAACAATCATCGGCAGCAGAATCAAGGTTAATAAAAACTAACTCCTCCCTTTCCCCTTTTACTTCAGCGGGTTACAATGAACGGACATGCCGTTGAACAATTTAATATTTAATAAACTACGGATACCTTGTAATTATTTTGAAGTTACTTAGGTATTATAGTTCATAAGTGAGTTTGAATGTGAGTGTGGGTAGAAGCAAAATTCAATGATTGTGGAGCCATGTGAGTGAGCTTCGGCCGTAATTTATCTTTTGAATTAAATTGATTGAGATTTTAAGCTCTTGTTTGATTATTAAATAAACCTTTCCCCGTTATTAATTAATTAAAGTATTAACCCCTGAGAGTCTCATGCTCGGTCAAAGGCTCTTGTCTCTTAGGTCGAAGCTTGTCATCTCCCATGGGATCACGCGGTTCGTGAATGTCGTTTTCGTCATTATAAATTATACTGCGCATGCAGTGGCGCCCGGGCTGAAATTCGAGGAACGGATAAGAGGGAACGAGAAAGTGATATATATATATATATATAGCAAATGCACTCCGTTTATCAAAATAAATAGGGATTTGTGAAAAACGAAACTAACTATTTCTCATACACTTTTCTAGCTAGGATGAATATTTTTTGGAATTTAAAATATCTACATATATACTATATTTATATTGTTCGATAGAACAACCATAAAATCTCAAAAATTGCTTTGAAAATTTATAGCTACAACGAGAATATAAAATTAATTTTCTTAGAACTTCTTGAGCTAAAACTAAATTTGCAATTCCCTCCAAGTGCAAGAAAGATTATCATAAGATACGGTGATATTAGAATCAACCAACTCAAACCCATATATAACTCGAAGAAATATAACAATCAAATTTATCATGTAAATTAAATCACAAATTTAAATTTCCAAGTTTAGCATGAATATTACGAACTTTTTTGTCTCTGTAGAACCCGTGGCCACCTTTATCACCTGTCTACAATCATTTCTGTCTTTAGCCTTCCTTTTCGAGTTCCTTATCCCTAATGCTTTCAGGTCCTCCTTCATATCGTGAACCCACCTTGTAATTTTAAAAAGCCATCCCCATAACATCCAAGCAAGGTTATACCCCAGGAAAATGTTAACATTCCAGATCTTTAGGAATCCACGATTCTTTCAAATTAAATGCAGAAATTGGTAAATTTCCTGCACTATATCATCAACATATTTTTTATTATTATGTATTTTATATTTTCAACTTGTGAGGAGTGGTGAAATCACTAAACAACGTCAATTATAATTTGTAAGTCAAAGTATAAAACGCTATCATAAGAAACTAATTGAATTGAATTGAATTTATTAATACTGCAATTGAGTAGCACTCGGTGGCAGTTACAAAAAATAAACTTAAAAATAAAATATGTTAAAAATAATAATTACACTAATATAATATAAATTAAATTAAATCCTAACAAAAAAAGATAAAAAGTACTCCTTTTTCATATATTGTTTCGTCGCACTACACTACACTACACTTCCTAATTTTTCCCTGAAACACGTTACTATTGGCAGGGAATGTTTCGAAAACTTCTGCAGGTAAACTGTTCCAATCCCTTACAGTCCGATTTAAAAATGAAAATTTCCCATCAGTTTTAAAGCTACACTGCCCAATTTTACAATGATGATCCCCTCTACTGAAATAATTTACTTCTAAAAACTTTGATGCAATATCTTCCCAGGATTGTTGGCCTGCGTACGCTTTAAAGAGCCCCGAGACGTAAATTTGTCGTCGTGTTATTGTATCCACAACATTAGGTTACGTATTAACCCAGACTGAAGGAAGGCTATTTTAATTCTTTTGATATTCCTTGTGAGCTTTAATTTGTATAACATTTTTAAATTAGCCAACAAAATAACAAAAAATTAACAAATTTTTGTAATCACGAGTAGTAATTACCTCGAAATAACTCCGTTCATGCACTTCGTATTTCCTGTTGAATTTCTCCACCGGATAAGTACAGGTCGCTTGATAAGAATACGCGATTACAGAATTTGCTAATGCTAAAAGTACTTCCCCCCTCTTTCTCTACATACAACATACACTTGCCTATAGTTTGCACGTATATATACAAAGATATCTGTGAGTGTTTGCTGTTTTGGTATTCAGTCCTAAGCCTTCATGCTAACCTATCCTGCGCAAGCCTTTACATTTGTACATTGCTACCTCATCATCTCTAATCTAGTTAGAGTATTCCATCCTAACCCCACATACTTCCCTCTAATGCTAATTTACAAATTTTCTCATTTCCCCTATTCTGCTTCAAACTTCATAGTTAACAACTGTATCCACCCATCTGATTTTCATCATTCTTCTGTAGAACCATATTTCGAAATCATCTTTTCCTTTCTGCAACAATCGTCCACTTTTCGCACGCATGTAACGCCACACTCCATACGAAAACTATTAGTAATGACTTCCTAATATTCATACTTACATTAGCCTTTAAGTAAACTCCTCTTTTCTTTTCTAAAGCCTTCCTTGCCTGTGCTATCCTACTCTAGTTATTACGCTGCCCAACTAGCAGAATTCCTTGACTTGTTCAAAATATCCTTTCCCAATCTAACAGCGTTTGTTATTCCATTATTTACCATTCTACACTCCATTACCTTGGTTTTGTCTCTATTAATCCGAATATTGAACCCTTTCTAAAGGATTCCGTTCATGCCATTTATTGTGGTTTCCAAGTCTTCTTCTGCGTCCCATAATACTACAATATCATCGGCAAAGCGTAGGTATTTTATTTATACTCCTTGCAGTATGATTCCTTTTCTATATTCCGTTTCAACTTTCTTCATTGCCTGTTCTATATATAACTTTAACAGCATGGGTGACAAACTGCATCCTTGTCTTACTGCTTTCTTTTCTTCAACTCAAATTACTGGTTACTGACATCTGTAAAGTTTACATCTTTCTCGACATTTTATTCCTTTATTTTCAAAATCGTTTAAGTTTTTCGCAGTATATATATATACATATATTCAAAATAGTTTAACACACACACACACATATATATACATATATATTGTGATAAAAAGGGGGATTTTGTAACGTTGTGGGGTTATGAGGCCAACAACAATGGCTAGTCGGCCGAAAGATGGTGGTTCCCCACG
>CM067376.1:264093104-264137622 GCA_034510155.1 Eucriotettix oculatus | reverse complement strand
TAACACCCTTTGTTATGTTTCCTATGCTACACTCCATTAACTTTGTTTTCCCTCTATTAATCCTCATGTACTTTCTCAAGAACCATGCTCATGCCATTTATTTTAATTTCCAAGTGTTCTTCTGACACTCCAAATGCCACAATATCATCAGATAACCTTAGGGTTTTTATTTCTTCTTTTTAACTTTCTTCATCGCCTATATATATATATATATATATATATATATATATATATAAGTTAAAATTAATACGTTACGTTTATTCTACAATACATTGATCTCATCAGGTGTGCGCTACAAATAAGGTCATAACGTAACTGGCCACCGAACACGGTCATTTGACAGCTCAGCTGCTGAGATTATTTGTATCGGTTTTAATATTAATTTATTATCAATTGTATTTGTATGTGTAACATTCCAGACATTAATATTTATATTTCAAATTGAAAATTTTTCCCATTCTCAAAATTTCTTTTTATAGTTAGTCTGTATTTCTTATAAGTGTAAATAATACCTCAATATTTTCAAAACACACAAAAATAATAAATTTAAAGATATTAAATAGTTAATTTTGAAACAAAAACTTCCTACTGGGGAAATGTAAATAAATTTTATATTTTGATAATTTGAGTGTAATTTTTTTCTATAAAATTAAATTATTAAAAATGTTTTAGCACGTATTAAAAATTGTGATATTTAAATAAATAACAAATTAATAACAAAGTGTTTCTATGGAGGAGATAGGGGCAGTAGTGGAGGAAGAAATTATTCAGAACGAGGTATCTGAGAAAATATGTGATGATAAACATATTGATTTTAATGTGCACGTAGAAGAAATAGATAAGGAAGAAGTAATGTGTAGTTTAGTTGTTGATAATAGTCAAAGGGAAATGGTTCTTAAACAGTCAGGGAAAATAGTTGAGAGAGGAGAGAATCCTGTGGCTATTGATAATGATATGCAGGGAAATATTAGGAAACAGCTGAAAATAGAGATAGCTGAAGTGTTAGAGACAGGAAAGTTGTATAGTTACAATTTGGAGAAGAAAATGCTGAACAGGGTTAAAAGGGAAAGCTCTACGGGGGAATAGGGGAAAAAGACAAAGTTTGGGTCATATTAGTGTAAGAATAGATATAAAGTTTATTAAATTTAAACAGAATAGGTTCTGTAATTGATAATTTAAAAAACATGCGAAAAATATTATGTATAAAAATAAACCTCTGCTCGAATCAATCAACTCATAGTAAACAAGTATTAACAAATCAATGAAACTTTTCTGTCACCAATAATCCGTAGTAGAGAACTGTATTAATTTTACAAAAGATAACTTAAAAGTAACTCGTATATAGAATAACGCTTCAAGAAACGCCAATAATTAATAAATAAAAACACATAAAATCAATACATACGTAGGAACCTGATATTGCGTAGTGGTCTGAGTAATTGCCTTATTCCACAAGTTCTGGGCCTGAATCACTGGACAGGAATGGATGTAGATGTTTACCATGAACACACTGACATCGTAACTCCCCAAATTCCAGGAGGTGTAATGTAAGATGACAAATCTGTCAGTCTTTGATTTTCCCAAAAGTGTTGACAATAGTTACAATGTGGCCGAACCTAGTAGGCACATATCCCCCAGCCTGTGAAAAATCAAAATACCTCCCAGGACCGTCGTCACTCAGGTGCTGCACGTCTCACTGCTGTAAAAACATGTCTTCTCCCTCTAGGGTTGCCATATCCATAAGGTTCCAAAATAGGACACGTATAAAAATTATATAGCAATAATTCAGATTTGTTCCTAGAAATTCTGAATTAAGAATAAAATGTGTATTTCCCTAGTATAATAAATGCCAGGAGAAGCCCAAAGATAAAAAGGGCACTTGATAACCCTATCACTGATCGTTTCTGCCCCTTCCCCCCGCCTCATTCACCAGGAAACCACGAGTTACCTCGCTGATCTACTGCAAGGGTGCGATACCCTTGTCACCTCGTGGTGGTATTATAAAATCAAGAAGCTTATCTTATAGGAATCAGACGAGCGCAAAGTTGAAAGAATGTACACAAAATAGAAAGAAAAGTTTAGACTGACGAATATCCTCCCGAGATCGGAAATAGTACATAATGGAACATTACTAATTATATATACGAATTAGCCACCAGCTACATGAAATTCCTTCTTAAAAAATATAAATAGTTTCATTGGTTTCTATACAGATCATTATGCAGATGAAATGTATGAGGGAATTTTGGGAAAGCAGTGTAGAGGGAGAAGGCAGGATCATTTCACTATGGAGTATGGAAAACGCATGGCAACAATGATAAGTAGTTTAAATTATGTAGCGACGTGGTCAATTAAAGGATTGAGGATTCATTCAATTGGTGAAGTAATTAAATGGTTTGGGAAAATTTTATTTATATGTCAATGGGATTTTAGGCTGCATAAAGAATATGGGCATCCATTGTTGGGGTTAGAGGAAAATAATAGCACTGGATTATATGGGGTACATGAAAATTGTGATGATGGCAGGGGTCTATTACTATATCAGGTGATGGGTTAGGGTGATTAGAGTAGAGGAACTCTAGGAGAATCATTACTCTTTAATGATTTCATAATTAGCGATTATGGAGACTCCAGCTATAAAGCATTTCCTTCCATTTCAGTGCTTTATTTCTTACATCTATTCTCTATGCTATCTTCTAGTTAGGTGATTTTGATGGGGAATTCTAGATAGTTCAGTTGTATTTTGTCACGGGTGTTTTTTTTGTATTGTAATAGATTTTGGGGATGATTTGAGATAGTGTGACAGGATTTTAGGTTAATTTTGGGAATCAGCTATTTTGGTATTTTCTTGTTCTGTCATTTTGTTTCTGCACAAGGAGTATTTTTTCGATTTTGTGGGTTTATGTGGTTGTTGGGCTGTGGAAAGTAGATTATTGATGTGGATTTTATTGTGGGGAGAAATAATTAGAATCCTGTCTGTTTGGAAGAAATTAAGAGTTGAATTAGTGTGAGCTTATGAAAGGAAGGTGGTTTGAAGTATAATTGGGAAATGTCAGCTGTGATTTGGAAGGTGTTTCGATTTATGGTACTGGAATTTGGTGGAAAATAGCAGTGGGACCTCATAGTGTTATTGGAGGATATAAAGGATTATAGGAATCAGTCGTCGTATTATGAGGAAGTATAATAAGCTGAAAGCGTCGTATATTAAAGTGAAGTGAAGGATTCGTCGAATTATAAGTATGGAATAGTATGTGAAGTCGTCGTATTGGGGGTGGCATAAATAAGTCCACGAGATTAATTTAGTTGGTGATTAGCCCAAATAGAAAGGGGATCACAACAGTATAGTAAAATCGTCGTTTAATAAAAATGTTAGATGAGAATGTGTCACTAAAATAGACCAGCTGGTACCTTGGATTTTAAAGAGCTGATAGAGAAAGAATATGGGAGAATCTTGAAGGAATTTTATGAGCAAAGTGGTGACTCAACGATTATTATGATAAAGAGGCAGGATTTGAGTTAATGGGGAGATAGGAATAGTTTTCTGGGTAGAAATTGAAGACTTATTTGTTGGGAAGTCATGGAATGAGAAACTATTGTGCAGAAATAGGGTGTTATCTGTTTTTTTTATTAATTCTGTGCTATCAGGAGTTTGTTTATTTTGATAGATTGTACTGCTGGGTAATTAAATATTGTATGGGGCTATCAAGCTATTTTAGTTTTAGTGTTGGATAAGTAGCAGTATTAATTAGGAATAATATTTTAGCTTCTGAACATTTTACATTTGGGGTTTTGAAAATGTCACAGGAAGGAAAACATGGAGCCACATTGAGGATTGTTTTTGTTTGAGGGATGATGTTAGAGTGCAGTTCAGCCATATAATGTTGTTGTAAACATATATGATGGCATGTGAATACTGAACTGGGATGCCAAGTTTCTCCATCCTGGCAAGCTGAAAGTTTCGTTCCTGTGAGCGGGTAAATTTAAATAATTTATAATTCATAACAGGATTTTATTTTATCAATGGGGGGGCACCAGGCAAACATGTGTAAGTTTATGTAAGCCACGTGTTAACTTGTAATTCTATTCAATTTTAAGTATAAATCAATAGGAAAGATTATTTTAAAATTAAGTTGAAAAGGGTGCTCAATCAATTTGATTAATTTGTAATTTCTCCGAGCACAAAAATGATTGTAAAGAATGAGCAAGGGGGTTAAAGATAAAATATGGAGATAAATTTCTCAAAAATTTTTTGTAAAATTTTATTAAAATTGATCGGGGGCAATGTGATAAAAAGGCGGATTTTGTAACGTTGTGGCGTTATGAGGCCAACAACAATGGCTAGTCGGCCGAAAGATGGTGGTTCCCCGCGGGGGAGGCCCGCCTTGCGTGTATAAAAAATGACGATGGTGAACCCCCGCGGGAAAAAATGAGGGCGGGGAACCCCGAAATGTTGAGAAATAGGGGAATTCCCATCGGAAGGTTTAAAAGGGAAGCCGATGGGTGGCTCGCGACCAGACCCGAGAAGGCGGGCGAGTGGAGCTGAGAAAGGACGTGGACCGAGCAGACCCGATAAGACAGGCGAGTGGAGGAGAGGAGAAGGCAGGCGAGTGGACCAGACCCCAGAAGGCACGCGAGTGGAGCAGAAGGCAGGCGAGTGAACCAGAGAGCAGATATCCAGAGGGCAGAAGACGGGCGAGTGGAGGAGAGGAGAGGACGTGGTCCGACACCAGACCCCAGAAGGCAGGCGAGTGGACGGACGTGAGCAGACGTGATCAAATCCTGCAAGACGCCAGAGAGACGCACAAACATTCGAGAGGTGGATGTTTGTTGGCCCAGTAATTGTGGGTAAGCGATAAAAAAAATTGTGAAACTTGCTCATTGCTCTGGATAAATAACATTCAATGATTTTTCTTTCTATTTTCAGCTAATGCATACTCCATCTCTTGAGAGACCCAAAATCCCCTGAGAGTAAGCCCGTGTCTTCACTTAAATTAATAAACAAAAATATTAAAATTGATCATATTTGTACTTTAAATTAATAAATGTATTTATACACAAAAAGTATATTACAATATATATATATGTGTGTGTGTGTGTGTTTTTTTGTGTAGCAAACTATGTTGAATACGCTACTGACCGCTTGCGGAAATCTTCGTCATCGTCATCGTCGTCTACGCTTCTGTAAGCAAAATAAATAAAAGTTTTATTAATTTTCTTATGAAACTGGATTGTGAAAGGTTTAGTTTAGTACAAACTATGGCGCGTGTAGGCGGTAAGGGCTTGTGCTGCAGATAGTAGCGAGTAGTGATCAATTATACTCAGTCAGCAAGGTATGTTTTCATTTGGATTTGTAAAAATGTGTAACTGTCACAATGTGTGAACATGTATTCTAGAAGCGTATATATACATACTTATCAATTTAAAAACGGTTTTTGTCCACGTAACTCACCGCTTTTCATAGCCTTCATCATATTCTTCGCCGTCTGCGCTTCTAGAAAAGAAATGAAACTTTTATTAACAACATAAAAATATTGGCTTTTAAAAAGGATTTAGTTAGTACAAACTATAGTTACGTGTAATAGATATATGCCTGTGCAACATATAGTAGGGAGTAGTGATCAGTTACATAAGTAATTTTTTATAGTAAGGCTTGTTTTGATACCTATTGCAGGAAGAATATCTATTATTCTATATACCTATCATACGTATTTACATACACAAATGTGTATTTACATATAGATATAAAAACAGTGATCGATTGTTTTGAACAGGCTACTTGCGGAAGTATTCATCATCGTCATCATCACCGCTTCTATAAGGAATACAAATAACAGTGTCTTTTTTTACGAAATGGCATTTTTTTTTCGTTAATTCAGACTATAGTATGTAGTCCATAAGTACTTGGTGCTACAGGTAGTAGCGAGTAGTGATCAGCGATACAAGTAATACGTCACACCAAACCTTGTTTTCAATTGTAATTTGAAAAAATATATATAATACAAAATTTCTATAAGCGTATATATGTATACATATATAGTAACACTAATAAACTGGTTTTGTACTCGTAACTCACCTCTTGCGAAATTCTTCATCATCGTCATCGTCATCTGCGCTTCTGGAAAGATAAGAAATAAAATATTTTAATTGTCAGAATGTATATATATATATATATACATAAATATGTGTGTGTATTAATATACGTCCTGACGAGTTGCGAGGTTGTGTGCTAGTGCATGGTTTCTCCGAAAATGTAGGTAAATTTCTTGCTTTTTTGTGCATGTGTGCTTTTTAGTATAGATATATGCAGATGCTAACGGACTATGGCTGTTTGTCTGCAACAAATGCAGCTGAAAGCCATATTTATTTTAAGGAAGGTTTTGTTAGTAACAAACAGTGTCCACTACTATGAAGTTTTTAAATGCTTTCATTTTACGGTTCTCCGCGTGATAAGTGCAGTTTATAGAGATCTTCGGAACCACAGGTATTTATGGGACAAATCTATTTACAGTATTGGTTGTACATGTAAATAATCTTAATTAGCAATGATCATTAAAAGCAAACAAATAAAGAACTGACACAGCCACAGTTAGGTAAATTCAAAACAGATGAATGTACAAATAAATTTAATGATCACTTTTTAACCATTGCAAAGAAAATCGGGATGAATACAAATAAATCAATGGAAAATGCCTTACAACTTTTGAAAGAAAACTATCCAGTCCAGGAAAGTAATTTGAACTTTTCTTTGACAACTCCAACCGAAATTAAAAAAATAATAAACACTCTAAAAAATAAACATTCATCAGGGCATGATGGTATCTCAAGCATTATACTCAAACAAATAACAGGTAGCATTAGTTCAGTAATTAGTTACATTTGTAATCATTCACTTCTTTCTGGAGTCTTCCCAGATAAGCTCAAATGTGCTTTAGTCACTCCACTGTACAAACAGGGGAATAAAGAAGATATATCAAATTATCGCCCCATATCACTGTTGCCAGTATTATCAAAAATTTTTGAAAGAGTAGTATACAACAGAGTTATAAAACATCTGAACAAACATAATTTACTCACCGATTCACAGTTTGGGTTTAGAAAAGGATATTCAACTGAGAAAGCGATCTTTACTCTTTTAGATGACATAATAGAAGAATTAAATAAAAAAAATCGCCCATTAGGTATATTCTGTGACTTAAGTAAAGCTTTTGATTGTGTAGACCATAGCATATTGCTAGAAAAACTGAGGTACTATGGAATAACAGGAACTTCATTTTCTTGGTTTAATTCATACTTACAAAATAGAATGCAAAGAGTAGTATTAAAAGACTCGTGCACAGGTGAAATACATAAATCAGATTGGGGAATTATTAAAACTGGGGTCCCACAGGGATCAGTATTAGGGCCATTATTATTCCTTATATATATAAATGATCTTCCTAATACCATAGATTCAACTTCTAAAGCTATCCTCTTTGCAGATGATACTAGTGTAATAGTAAAAAGTAACAAAGACACACTAGAAGAGGCAAGTAACAATAATTTAACTAACCTGCTAACATGGTTTAATGCGAACGGACTAACAAATAACTGTGACAAAACACATTTCATGCAATTTCACACACTCAACACAGCTTTACAATCTATAACACTTAAATACGACAGCAAAAATGTAAATGAAACTTCCTCTGTTAAATTCTTAGGTCTCTTAGTAAATAATAAATTAAATTGGACTGATCAGATTAATCAATTACTTAAGAAACTCAGCTCAGCTACATATGCTGTCAGAGCAATGTCCACCTTCAGTGATTTAAAAACAAGAAAATTAGTATACTTTGCATATTTTCATTCTATTTTATCATATGGTATTATATTTTGGGGCAACTCAGTAGGCGTAGATAAGATTTTTATTAGTCAAAAACGTGTTATTAGAGCAATATGTCAGGTTTCCTCACGAACTTCTTGCAGAACTCTGTTCAAAAAATTAGGTATTTTCACTTTGACGTGCCAATACATTTATTCCGTGATGTTATTTTTAATTACAAATAGGCACTTATTTTTGAATAATTCTGATATTCATCCCTTCAATACAAGGAACAAAAATAATCTGTATAAAAAATGTAAAACATTGTCAATTGCACAGAAAGGTGTGCATTATTCAGGGATATCCATCTTCAACAGACTGCCGCACAGAATTAAACAGTTGTCCGATAATCAAGGTAAATTTAACACTGAATTACGCTCATTTTTGCTTAGCCACTCCTTCTATTCAATAAAGGAATTTATAGAAGAATCGGAGAAGAGTAATTTATAATAGTTTATAATACAAAAATTTGTTATAAGTATATTTTTCTTTTATACAATAAAATAATGTAATAAATGTACACCCTGACCCATTCCACATCCTTGAAGCTTAGCTTCTTTACAGGATCTACGGAATACGATTATTATTATTATTATTAGGAGTCTCGCGTACTCATAACGGACGTGATTGATAGTAAACGAACTGTAATGATTAAAAATTTAAGTATAATATCAATTCGAATCTTTTCATTGTGGATTTCAATAAATTAACTTTAACTTTTATAGGCCGTAATAAATAAAGATTATAGGGCGGCGAACACAAAGGAGTATTGTTACGACACTAAAACCTGTGTTAGTCAAGCATTGTGAATAATAGCATGTTTTATTAGAACAAGTAGCAATGTATTCCATGTTAGAGGCAGTAATGGGACATACATTTGCAAAACTTTATACGATAGTTAACTTATTGAGTTCAAAAGTAAGGAATTCGATGTCTAACAAAGATGATATCGATATATCGAATGCTCGAAAAGTAACATAACGAAAGTAACTTGTGATATTTAATAATAATAATAATTTGAATGATAGTAAAAAGTTTTAATATAATAAATAAATTTGGTTAGGTCGTAAGAGTAAAAATGTTTGTAGTGAAGTTAACGAGGGACACCCGGTGTTGGCATCAGTTAGGATTGTTGTATGTATGTGCGTATGTTCGAATAACCGTGTGGGGCTGCAAGTCCTCAATCGGACTTGTCCCCAGGTTGCGCAGTGGGGACCACGACTCGGATATAAGTAGTACCGATATTTCTCGGAGGACAAAAACTAGCAAGGTGAGGGCAACAGGTCTCACTATTACCGACTTGAGGCACGAGGATAGTGATCCGGGAATGGCTCAACGTTGGACAAACACAAGCATGGCTGGAACAACTTTAATGGTTGTGTTTACTGTTGCACGGCTGAAAGCAAGGGGAAACTACAGCCGTGTCTTTAATTTCCCGCGTATATGCAACGCTCAATGCATAAAAATATTATAGCAGCCTCTCGGGTAAAATATTCCGGAGGGAAAATAATGTTAATCCTCCATTCGGATCTCCGGGCGGGGATATACGGAAGGATATAATCAGAAAGACAATGAGTGACGTTCTACGAATGTGGAATGACAGAAGTTTAAAACGTGCTAGTAGGTTAGAAAATCTGAAAAGTGAAATGGAAAGATTGAAGTTAGATGTAGTAGGAATTAGTGAAGTTAGATGGCAGGAGGAGCAAAGTTTTTTGTCCGATCAATATAGCGCGATTAGCACAAAAGCGAATAGAGGAAATGCAGGGGTAGGTCTCGTAATGAATATAATTATTCAAGTTTATATTCCCACAAGTGCCACAGAGGAAGAAGAATTTGAGAAAATCTACGAAGAAATAATTACGTATGTCAAGGGTAACGAGAATTTGATATTAATGGGTGGCTGGAACGCAGTAATAAGAAAGGGAACAGAAAGTGATGTATTTGGGGACTATGGAAAAGAATGAAAGGGGATATAGGCTAGTAGAATTTTGTATTGAGCACGGTTTAGTCGTGACGAATACCTGGTTTTAGGAATTATGAAAAGGCTATACACATGGAAGAAGCCGGGGGACTCATGCAGGTACTAATTAGATTATATAATGGTTAGACAGAGGTATTGGAATAAGGTACTAAAGTGCAAGACGTACCCAGGTGCAGATATAAACTCTGACCATTAACTACTGGTTATGAAATGCTGGCTGAAAAGCAAGAAACTCAATAAACGAATTAGAACAAAAAGATTGGAAATAGAAAAATTGCAACAACAGGACGTGTTTCAGAGTTTCAAAGGAGATATTAGGAGTAGATTAATAGAGAAAGGAGAAAGAAACTATATAGAAGGGAAGTGGGCACTCTTAAAGGAAGAAATGACTATAGCAGCAGTAGAAAATATAAGAATAATAGCTCAGACCAATGGAAAGCATGGATAACACAAGAAATAATAAAAATGATTGATGAAATGCGTAAACATAAAAACGCGAGAGATGCAAATGGTAAAGAACAGTACAGACTCCTGAAGAATGAGATAGATAGGAAGTGCAAATCAGCCAAAAAGCTTGGCTACAAGAGAAATGCAAAGCAGTTGAAGATTTTATGGTGAAAGGGAAAATAGACGCAGCTTATAGAAAAATCAAAGAAACATTCGGCGAGAGGAAAAATATTAGCAAGAACATCAGGAGAGCGGATGGATAGCGAATTCTGGATAAAGAAGAAAAAGCAGAAAGATGGAAGGCATATCAACAAGAGTTGTATCACTGTGGAAATCTAGATCAGTTAGTAATAGAATAAGAAGAGGAGGTGGATGATGAAGAGTTGAGGGACAAAATTATAAGGTTAGAGTTTGAAAGGGCGCTGACAGACCTGAGTAAATGTAAGGCGCCAGGAATTGATAACATTCCAACAGAGCTGATAAGGTCATGGGGCGAAGAAGCAATATCGCGGCAGTTCAGGATAGTTTGCGAAATCTACGAAACAGGAAGAATCCAGCATATTTTAGTAAAAACATAATTTTACCCGTACCGAAGGAAACTGGGGCTGATAGATGCGAACAGCACAGGACAATTAGCTTAGTATCCCATGCATGCAAAATATCAACCAAAATAGAATGGAACGTCAAATAGAATGCGAGTTAGGAAACGGTCATTTTGGGACGAATGTAGGGACAAGAGAAGCAATATTAATTTTGCGGCTAATTTTAGAAAACTCCTGATGATATTGTAGTTTTAGGGGAGTCAGAAGAAAACGTAATAAATGGCAGGGACGTAGTCTTGGAGAAAGAGTTCAATATGAGGATTAATGGAGGGAAAAACAAGGTAATGGAGTGTAGTATGGAAAACAGTGGAATAACAAAGGCTGTTAGATTGGGAAGGGATATTTTGACGGAATTTAAGGTATTCTTATACTTGGGAAGCTTAACAGCTAGGGATGGTTGAAGTATCGTAGTCATAAAGAGTAGGATAGCACAAGCAAGGAAGGCATTCGAGAAAAAGAGGAATTTATTTACGGGTAATAAAAGTGTGAATATTAAGAAATAGTTGCTAAAAATGTTCGTATGGAACATGTTATGGAAATGTTATATGGGTGCGAAACGTGGACCATAGGAGCTCCGAAAAGGAAAAGAATAGAAGCGTTTGAAATGTGGTGCTATAGACGAATTCTGAAAATCAGATGGGTGGATAGAATCACAAACGAGGAAGTTCTAAACAGAATAGAGGAAAAGCGAACAATATGGAGGACGTTGTATAAGAGAAGGGATAGATTAATAGGCCACATTTTTAGACAGTAGGGTCTTGTAAAATTAGCATTAGTGGGAAGTGTGTGGGTAAGAACATAAGAGGGAGGCAAAGGGTGGAATAACTAAGCAGATTAGGGAATGTGTGGGTTGTGCTAGTTATAATGAAATGAAAAGGCTTGCGACAGATAGTTCAGCATGGAGGGCTGCATCAGATTGTCTTAGGACTGAATACCACAACAATATACGTATACATATTTTCCAAAAGTATACATATACGTATATAATTATCACTGGTAGTTGAGTTTCTAGTCGCAACTCACCGCTTGCGAAATTCTTCATCATCGTCATCGTCATCAACGCTTCTGGAAGGATAATAAATAAAATATTTTAATTGTAAGAATATAGATTTTTTACTTGAAGCATACATATACAGATATAATTATCACTGATAAAATGATTTTTACTCGCAACTCACCATTTGCGTAAATCATCGTCATCTACGCTTATGGAAGAAAAGTAAGACATATATATATTTCTTTTTTGTAGAAGTATGTATCAATATACAAAATTATCACTGATAAATCGGGTTTGTACACTCAACTCACCGCTTGCGAAAATCTTCACCATCGTCATCGTCATGTACGCTTCTGGAACGATAAGAAATAGAACTTTAATTCATTTTTTTATAAAATTGTTTTTGTAGCAGTTTTAATGTAATTCACAATATAGTGCGTTTAGTATGTAATTGCTGCTGACAGTAGCAAGTGATGATCAGTGAAACAAGTAATAGGTTACAGCAAAACTTGTTTTCATATATATGTGCGCTTGTATTTCTATCACGACATATATATTTATCAACGTATTTGACGTTTGTATTATTTAATATTTAAATGAATTTATAAATTGTTTTTGAGTTATAGCAAAACTAATGTTACATATTGAAACTTTATTTCTTAATTGAAGAATTTCCTCTAATATGTAACGGTAGATTTGTCTTTCCTTTGTGTATAACTAAAATTAATTTATAAATTAATTTAAATACTAACTAATAATATTTCAAGCCGGTTGTTTCTATGAAAGCTTAAATATCTTTTTCTGCAACTAATATATTCTTCACATTATACAAAAATGTCTTAAAAAGTAGATATGATTTTTTATCATTGAAATTTCATAAATTTATTTTCAGTTGCGAAGACTGACCAAATAATTTCAATTGAGAATTCTTACGTAACTTAGGTTAAGTTTGTAAAATTTTAAAAATTTAATAGTAGTAGAATATGATTTTCATTCAAAAGCAACAAACTTATAATTTGAATAGGAACTTAAAATATGGTGTGTGAATCATAATAATCATAATTATTTGAATAAAAATAAATAAATTCCCTTTCTTTTCCCCACTGATAATCTACTTCGTTTTTGCGAAAATCGGAAAATGTAGACGGATGGTACGGTATATACACCTAATCTTGTGGATGTTTGATTTAGTTTTAGACTTATTTTATGATTTGATGAAATTACCTGATTCATGTGTGAAAGGATGAGTACGGGACGACCAAAAGTGTCTGTAGACGTTGTTAGAACGTCCTAAGAAGTCTGTTTGAAAAGAAAGTCTTCAGCTTCAGTTGTCAAAGATGATAGTGTGGGAGGTTTAAGGAAAACGTTTGCACATGCGTATATAACATGCGGTTACACGTAGTACCAAAGAGAATCTTAAATAGGTGCTTGAAGCGTGACTCTCATCCCCACTCCTCTAGGATTTACTTGCTCGTAGCGCCATAAGAGGTAAATCTATCTTAAAACAACAAAAGACCAATTAAAGTGGATTATTTATTTACACCATGTCTCAAGTATGTAATGTAGAATGTGGGGATGACCGTCGCGCTGCCTCCCCGGCGTTGCCACTGTATCTATGCTTTAAGGTCACATGGCTGGCGTGCGTTATAACTTTGCAAAAGTCATCGTGTGCTCTCAGTGATGAGTGATCTTTTCATTCAAGTGGGAGTCTGGAGTTCGGGACACGTTCATGAAACTGTAGAGATTTCTTAAAATAAAAATTATTCTGCTCTGTACATCATAGTGTCTGCGTTCCGCCAATACCTAATCATTTTCCAGAGTTAGACGCACAATTTTAAGAGGTAATCTGTTTTCATACCTTCGAACTTATCTGAAATGTGGGAATAATTGTATTTTAGTGTGTGTGTGTGTGTGTGTGTGCGCGCGCGCGCCGTATAACTAAGAGTACACATATTGAACATTTGATGTTTACCTTCAATTTGATGTATGCTCTGAATTAAATTGTTACTATATACCATTAACTGCGACATTATTTTATGGACCTTGTATATAACTTTTAGATATACTTATATTTTCTCATGTTAATAAGGGTTTCTGACAGTGAAATTTACTTTAGTTTCATTATTGCCATAAATAATATGCGATATTGTTAAAAATACATTATTTTTAGAATAATATAACATTAAAATCATCTTTCATCTTTTTATATACATTTATATCGGTCTATTTGTCTGTGTATCTATCGACGCAACTATCTGTCTATTCATGTTTTGATCTAACTATATATATACATATATATCAAAGGTGCTCGATCGCGAGTGCCTTTAAAGACGATCTCGAAAAATATTTACCAATATAGATCTATTCACAGATTTTGTTTTAGTTGATCCTGAATTAGGTCAGAATAATCACCAAATCACTGTCTTTTATCGTAATAATCCCCTGCGTGCGGCGAAAGGCGGCTTTATCAGAGAAACGCGCGGTAGTTGTCAAAGAAATTCCGCGACGCGTGACGTTTATGATTCCCGCCAATCAAACTTTACAGACTTGGATATTTAAGCTTTTTTGTTTTTAAAATTGTAAATGTTTCTTGTATTGGGGCAAGGACCGCATGGAATGTATCGTTTGAAATTTTCATAATCAGATATATTGAATCTAGTGGCGGAATCTTGATGTTACCGCCTCAGAATAGCTATTATGACAAACCAAATAATAGTAATGCATTTATTTTTTAATTACATTTCACTATGTATGAATATGGAGGGGAACCGGAGGCAGGCTATGACGTAAGCCAGAGTGTAACAGTTACAAGTTCTCCCTCGGATGAACAGTGACAGCAATGGAGAGAGAAGGTTTTTCCGGGTGACGACTTTTGTTTGCCACAAAGTTTCAATGGCTGTCACCTCCATGCTGAAGAATGAATGTGAGCGTTTGAAGATCAGTCTTGTTAATCCATTATAAACGAATGAGATTACGTTTCGGTTCATTTCAGTGGCAAATATGCAATTTATTATGTGGTATATATACACAATTACACTGTACTCTTAGATTTGTTACAGTGCACCCCAGTCCGGGCCACAGTGTAACAACCAACCCTTTGTAAGACATATAGTTTTTATTATGTATGTTTCTAAACGCCGACCTCCTGTGGTGTAGTGGCTAGCCTCTAGTTGCTGACTCACGACCCAGAGGGTGCGTGTTCGAATCCTGGCATGGGCTTGGATGTTTGTGTTGTCATGGTCACGGAGACTGGGGTTAAGATTGATGGAGAGTCGTACGCTGACCACGTATCACTCCATGTTCGGAATGTGTCATGTAAGATGACGTCCTGAAATGTTAGAATGCCATAGGCAGAAGTAGCAGATGATTATTAATATTTTGCCATGATGTAAGAAATAAATAAAAATGATTACAATTTTTGCTTAAAAAGCAAGAAATATTTATTTTGTTACACTGCAGCCGAGGCTGCTCTACTTTAAAGAGTGACCATATTTACAGACAATGGGTTGGAAGTCTTTCATTGTTAATAGTGAGGGGCAAATTAGTTATTTCTAGCGAATAGTTCAGTTATTGTTAGTTCATTGCACTGAACTAGTTCTTTGAAGTAATTCAGCTGAACTGATTGGATCATTCCTCTTTTATGAGTACGTCACAAAACAGATATATATTGAAAGTGTACTAATTACAAAATATGTAGCCAACATACAGACAAAATGAATGCCACAGAACGTTTTAGCTTTCATCAGGTGGTAACAATACTGATAGCCGGAAGAAAGGACATACAGCACGAATCAAGTGACGAACTCGATTTCAAAGACTTTGCGGCTCTCGCGTTTTTTCATCATCTTACGAAACCGACAAGGCTTGTAGAAACGCTGTGTAATAATTTAATCACCAATTTATTATTTGTTTTTTTGTGTATTGTAATTATAAACAATATTTATTTTCGAAATTCTTGTCTAAAATGTACGGAGTTATTATACGTTGATACAAGTAATGAGTCCGGGAAATATTTTATTTCAGCATGTGCTATCAATTACTCATGAACACGTTAGAACGTTAAATATTTGGATGAGGTTGAAATGAAAGTTTTGTGACGGACCTTCCCTGTTGTGCTTTTCAGTCCTAAGAATGGTCTGATGCAACCCTCCATGCTAACCTATCTTGCGCATGCTTTTCATTGCCGCATAACTGAGACAGACAACATACTCCCTAATCTACTTAGCGTATTTCATCCTTGTCTCTCTCTTCTGTTCTTACCCCACACACTTCCCTCTAATGCTAATTTAACAAGACCCTCGTGTCTTAAAACGTGGCCTATTAATTCTTAGTCAACGTCCTACATATTGTTCGCTCTTCCCCTATTCAGTTTAGAACTTCCTCGTTTGTGAGTCTATCTATCCACCCATCTGATTTTTAGCATTCGCCTATAGCATCACATTTCAAAGGCTTCTATTCTTTCCCTTTCCGCAACTCCTATCGTCCACGTTTCGCACTCATATAACGCCACGCTCCATACAAACATTTTTAGCAACGATTTCCTAATATTCACACTTATATTACCCGTAAGTAAATGCCTCTTTTTCGCGAAAGCCTTCCTTGCCTGTGCTATCCTACTGTTTATGTCTACTATACTTCTACCATCCTTAGCTGTTACGCTTCCCAAGTATGAGAATTCCTTAAATTCCGTCAAAATATCCCTTCCCAATTTAACAGCCTTTGTTATTCCATTGTTTCCCACACTATACTCCATTACCTTGGTTTTCCCTCTTTTAATCCTCATATTCAACTCTTTCTCCAGGACTCCGTTCATTCCATTTTTTTATGGTTTCCAATTCATCTTTCAACTCCCCTAATACTACAATATCGTCTGCAAAGCATAAGGTTTTTATTTATTCTCCCTGAAGTATGATTCTTTTTCCATATTCCGTTTTAACCTTCTTCATTGCTTGTTCTATATATACGGTAAACAGCATAGGTGATAGACTGCATCCTTGTCTTACTCTTTTCTCGTTTACGGTTTTCTTTTATTGATCTTCTATTCTAATTACTGATGCTTGTCTTTTGTACATACCTTCAGGACAGTCTGGACCTTCGCTAAAAGTATATAATTTATCTCTATCTGAAATGCCGTAATAAATATAGCGATAGGGATTTGAAAAGTAAATTATAATTGCAAAATGGGACAGATTGCCGAATGATAAAAAAAGTTATAAACGTGATGTTCTTCTGTGATATATCATCTCGAATATATGACACAAGTTCTTCAAATTATGAAACACTCATTCTAAATTACTTATATAATTTATTATGGTCATCTGTCATCAATCTCAACGAGATAGTGGTTTCGAATGTACTTCATTATATACGAGGTATGCTCAAAAAGTATCGCGCATTTTGAATTTCCGCGGGTTACGTATATTAGATTTTCGATATTTTTATGGCTTTGTGTTGGTACACGTGTCCCTCACTTATACTGACAATGGCTGCCATTTTGAATGTTAAGTTAGTTGTTGACGACAATTGAAGTTTTGGATTGTCTTAGATTTTTGCCTATTCCTCAAAATGGAGCAAAGAATCTGTATCAAATTTTGCGTGAAAAACAAAATTAAGTGCGCAGACGAATTCAGAATGTTGACTGTGGCGTGTGGTGAAGCTACCCTGAACAAAAGCAACGCTTATCGGTGGTACAAAATGTTCTCAGAGGGCCACGAAGATGTGAATGACGAAGAGCACGAGCACCTCAACAACAGAGGAAAAAATTGATCAAGTGAAGAAAATGGTATTGGCCAATCGTTGAATCGCCGTTAGAATCACCATCAACTCTCAAGAGCCAAGGCACTGATAGGTCATATTGTCCAGCATGGTTTTCGAGATGGATATTCTTGTGAAGATCAGATGATAGCCCTATATCAAGACTTAGATGATGATTTAGACAGAGGAGGTAGAATATTATTTTATTTTATCATTGTTTTTGCCAAGGTTTTTCCCACGACTTTTTATTAAAACAGCTAGGTGAGACAGGTGAAAACAAGGGGTGGTTCTATAGCTTCATGATTTCCTAAAACGTAGGACGCAAATAAATATTTAGAATTGGGCAAGCAATTTCAGATATTGGGGTAGTAACCTAGGGCGTTTCGCAAGGGTCTGTGATTCGTTCCCTGCTTTTTCTAGTATTTATAAAAAACAAATCAGCGAGAGTAAAGTCAGTAATTATACTTTTGTTGATGACTGAATATACCTAGATGTAGATAGAGACTGGGCGACACGAAACAAAATGAAAATAAATAGCATCTCAATAATGTTTACTAAACAACCGAGTATAGCATTGACGGGGAAATAGTACCACGAATGACAAACTCCAAATACTTGGCATCAACTTTAGCAGTCAGTTTGGATGGGAAGAGCAAGTGACTCAAAAAGCATGTAATTATTTACATTTTGATATGAGAAATTTGAAGGGTAGTGATAAATCGAAATAAGTGGAATAACTGCCATTAGTACGTTACCTAATCGAATACGGAGGGGCATGTTGGTATCTCTATCATAAATATCGCGTAGAGTTTCTCTGAATGGTTCAGAAACGAGCTGCAAAAAGAAAAGACTGTAATGGGCAAACACAGCTTCTCGGACTTTGGCGCTGCGGAGTCAAAATAAAGAAGACATTTTTAAGACAGGGGTAATAAAACCCAGACATCACGGTGCTCCTGGGGTGTTTCCCAACTATGGTGAGATTTAACGGTATCGGATGGTGTTTTTCCCCAAATACAGTGGGGGGAAGGGGAAAACTGTGCCTCCCAGAGAAGAGTAACCATAAATGTGATTGGTTAATATCCATCTCTGTCAAATGACTTGCAGAGAGATTTTTGAGTAAGATTTCGAGACAGATGATTACAGATTTGGAGAGAGATAATGGGAATTTAGGCAAGGTAGATTGTGGAGACGAGAGCGGTGAGCAGATGAGATTAGATACAGATTGAGGAGACAAGCAGATGGTCAACATTATTGGACAGGTAACCCAAGGAGATGAGGATAAACTGAAAAGTATCCTGAATCAGACTACAATAGCGAGCACGACCCAAATTAAATAGAAATTGCAACGAGGAAGACGCTAGGATGTCCATTATGATGACACGGTAATTACCCCTGTAATTTTTCTGATTTCCTATGCTGCCAGGTCGGAATAGATTTTGTATTAAATATTTTGCTCTATGAGAAGGCCCATATCATACGACCCTGAGTTTAGAGTTCAAGAATTGCTATTTTTAAGAAATTATTTTGTATAATTTATATATATATATATAGTGTTTAAACAAGAAAGAATTACCGGCTTAAAGTTTGAATATTGTAATATTGATGTAAATTAGTTTAGGTTAAAGTAAATTGTTTTCTTTTTTATTATAAAAGCACATTCTTTATAAAATACTATTGAATTAAAATAATTAATATCGCCCAGTTCATTTCAAGACGTAGGCAAATTTTCATTTCTAAATACGAGAAAAGAGATTGGAACAATTTACCTGAAAAAGTGTTCAAAGGAAGTCCGGTAGTGGAAAATAGATTTAGATTAAACTTGAAATAAATGTATAGGCAAAGATTTGGGTAAGCGAAGGGATATTGTTAAAAAACGGACACAGTAAGTGTAAGCAAACTTGTGAAGTGGCGCAAGAGTGAAGTGCAGCGAAGTGAAGTAGAAACTAGAACTAGAAGAACTTTTCGAAACATTATTTCTCCTTTTGTTTTTTTGTCAATATAGAAAAAAAATGTTTTTCTTTAATTCATATATGTTAAATTATAACTGCCACCGCGCAAATATCCAATTGTAGCACAATAAGTAAATAAATAAAAAATATAAAAAATTGTTGTTTTTGAGCGTCGTCAATATAAAGATTTTGCATTGAGACAAGTGGGCGTGTGAATATTTTGTGGATAAAACTGGTCGCCTACTACTTCTTGTGCGAATCAATTCTAGGGTTATGAAAATCCTCAAGGATTGTGAAGAATGGAAGCATATTATATTTTTGCTTCTATGTATCTAGGAGAAATATTAGCTGAAACTAAAACTAAGTTAGTGATCTACATAACTTAAGTAAATAGAAAATCATGGATAGATATTTAAATTATATGCCTTACTCTAGCAAATAATATTTATTCAATACGTCTTCGAGTGCATTTCTTGATTTGCTGTTGGATCAAATGCTAACTATGAATTAGAATTTTATTGAGTGGAATATTCATTATTGATTGTAAGAGGCTTGTCTTACCTCTTGCGAACGTCCCAATCTTCGTCGAGGTCACCAACGTTCCTACAGAAGTAAATTCTTATTGTAATTGGTAAGTTGTGTGTACAAAAAATGTTATATTATTATTATTCACAAAACTACAAAAGGGCAATAGCTCGGTGGTAGTTACATACATTTAACCACGAGCAAGAAAAACAAGAGAACAAAAGAAACAAAATACAATTGATCAGACTTGAATCAGTCGTTTATTGAAAACTTAACGTTCTGGGGAAAGCAGGTAAACTATTCCAGTCCCTGATGGTCCTCTGATCTCTTTCTTTAATTTTGTACACGTGGTGGTTCCGTGATATAAAGTTTGGAGTTTCAAGTCGATTTGTGACTTGACTCCAGGCCGGTTCGTTTTTGTACGTTTTAAATCACGCCACCCCTCAATCTTGCTCTTTTTTGCCTGTCAGAAAGCTTCTCTAAGCAAGAATTCGCTTTACTCTGACTATGAAGGAACTTTTTCCAGTGCATTGATATGTTCAGATCTATATGGGTCCAACACACCGCTACATACATAGGACGCACTTATGATTTCTAAGCCTCCCTTGTACCTTTCTTTAGCACTCTGTTTATAAAGTGCAAAGATCTCCGTCACTTCTTTGCCACTGTATTAATTTGTTCCCTCCAGTTAAATTTCTACAAATGGTGACTCAGATATTTACAGATTTTATACTCCGGTATCTCGTCTTTTCTAATTTGTGTTTTGTTGATGGAGGTTTCTAGTTTTTGTAAATGTAATCGTCTTGCTTTTGGAGGAATTAATTTTCATTTTGTTAAACCGCGACCATTGATATATTTTGTCTAGATCCTCCTGTAGGCAACTTAACAACATCTTCATCTTGAGTTATCTCCTTATAAAGTATACAGTCATCAGCAAAAAGTTTTATACTTGAGCTAATGCCTTCTATCACGTCTTTTATGTATGTTAGAACAACAATGACACTGACAGTGTATTATATATATATATATATATATATATCGAGAATTAAAATACTTATTGATTTTCTAGAGAAAAGTCTTTATGTAATATAACAAGGTTTTACAATGCAAGACAAAACGTACTCGATATCACCAGCTCAAAAGAATTTCTAATTTATTTTTAGTTTTAGTTTTGAGGACTGAAACCGAATTTAACAGGACATTCGTGCTACACAATTTGATAAGAATCTAGAGAATATTTGCTTTCTTCCTTTGATTTATATGAAGGTAATTGTTATGATATCTTACCGTTTCATAATATCACCAACTGATGCACAGTGAACTATTGCGCAGACGACCAAGGTCTGTAACACGCAAAACATAAGGTTAACATAATTTATGTGAAGACTTTACGAAGTATTAAAGGTATTTACTAAATAAATAAAACTAATATTTGTTGTAAAAGACACAGAGTTCTGTCTACTTGAAATTAGATGAATATGTCAGGGAATGACGAAGTAACTTGCGATGAGCAATTTGTAAAATAATTGTGAATGTTTTGTAAATGAGGATTGGTTCATAAAAGTTTTGACGAAAATGAAAAGTGTTGCATAATACCTTTATAACGATGTACTGTCTTTCATAATCACACTTCTTACGAACTGTTAGCTACCTGATTCGAGGAACTAAATCACGATTCATTAAAGAAGCACAAACAGAAAGACAGAATTACATGCCGTTCTGTCCTGCTGTAGTTTAGATGTTGTCCATCAAAGGCGGAAGAATTCAACGGCATCTTTTTATACAATAGGTCAGGGATGTTCTCAATCCGCTAGTAAATTATGTATTTGTAGACTGTTTACTACATTGTCGTAACAAAGGTCCTTTTTAATCCTAAGTCTGTTTCACAATTGCCATTTCTATCCTTTATTCATCTTCTACTCCTTTTTTCTCAGAATTACCTTCTTTAAATTCCTTCTCCGATCTCTAAAATTGGCTTAACCATCTTATCCGTCTCCTCTTTACTTCCACCCAAAATCTGGTATACCGAGAAACTTGTAAATGCTTTTCATCCTTATCCTCCGTATCAATTCAATGCTTACTTTTTCACACACCTTTTCGGTACCTTACTGGCTCACATTCTAAGAATATTTTGAGACTTATCGACAGCGTACATATTTTGGAAAAGAAATAGAAACTCGACAATAAATACACAAAATAGCGAAGTGAAACTATTATTAATTTGTCACAGATAACGTATGAATGTACCACGATGTCTGCTTTAAAAGTATTTAGTCTGACAGTAACAGAGATTGATAGATATAATTAATTCATTACAACACATGCTTGTACTGAAAATAAAACTTTTATTGGCATGAATAAGAATTCGATTCTTTGGTCTGTACTCTAAGGTAAGAGATAAAGAAAACTTGTTAAATAAATTTAATTTACAAATAGGAAGTTCAGAGAAATATGAATATATAATGGCAGTAAAACCGTATTTGAAAAAATAATTATAAAAATTGACTGTAAACTTTAGAAATACTTGAAGTCTAATAAATAAAACTGAACGTAAGCAGACTGGCTCTTCTTTATACCTGTAGGCTCTCGCTATTCTTAGAATATGAATGATTAAAACGTGGAAATTATAGTTAAAAGTTCCTACCCGGCGATTAACCTAAAAGAGATGCAGGGATAATTCCAGTGAAACCAGTATCAGGAAGGCATGAGGACTCAACAAACCCATCTCTATACCTCAACTAGATATGAGGGGGGGGGGGCAATTGATCGACTGGTCCAATATCATCAAGCGGATAGGTCGTACCATATGCACGACGCCTGCAACTTCGAAACATACACACAAAACGGTTGACGATGTCTGGGTTTATGGAATATTTAATTTAAAATCCTCGACCCTTACTGACTTTCTTGTATTCTTTCCAGACCCTAATTCTTCCACAGATACAGCTGGTTCCTTTCCCGAAAGCGGCGATATCTGACTTAAAACGGCTGGACTGCATTGTTGAAAATCGCTTGGTTAAGGCCAACCATGACAGGCCAGCGAGCAAGACAGCAGTAGGGCGCATAAATGAGAAGCCATGTGCTGTTCACGTGACCGAGAGCTGTAAATGGGCGACCCATAGCGGGAAATCGCATACATGCGATTGGTTGTTGAGGTCAGGTGACCTTACTTTTAGCAAGATGACGTAAGCCAGGAACGGACGTTATTTAGCAGTCGCCGGCGTAATGCGCTAGGAGAAGAGTGTGTTGTGGCTAGCCAATCTTCACGGCCACATGTTTATAAGCAGTCGGCGGGAAGAGACGAGACTGAACGGTCGTGTCAAGGGCTTAAAGATGAGCTAATAAACCAGCCACAGAACCAAGTCGTGTTAGACCAGAGTAGAAAAGCGAAATGTAGGCGTGACTTATGAAATTTGGGTCGACGAATTTGTGAGATATTTGAGTGTTTGATGAATGACTGAATCTGGAGACTGTAAAACGACCACGCCCTGGATTAATTGATTTCCTCGTGGCTCTGAATGATTAAATTATTATTAACTGTTTAAAATAGTTTGGTACTTTTTTCCGAAAATACCTGGCGCCAAAACTTTTTCCTTTCCGAGAAAAAATTATAATTGTCGCAGAGCTGAGCTGCCGGAGGAAACGAAGACACTAAACTTCTTTACAGGAGACATTGTTGAACAATACCAATGCGGATTCACGGCCGGAAAGTCAACAATACACCAAATACAGTCACATACGCAAAAACTAGAAAAACACTACAGTATACCATAAACACACATAATCTCTTTATCGACTTCAAAGCAGCATATGATATGTAAAAAGAATTGCCCTGTACATTGCAATGATAGAATTTGGAGATTCACGCAAGTTGTTCATTCTGACAAAACTAGCAATGCTCATGCGTAAGAATCCATAGAGAAAACTCCAAATTTTTTGACATTAATAGGACATAAGACAGCGGAACGCGTTGGCGTGCCTTCTCTTTAATATTGTCTTGGTAAAGGCAGTCAGACAGACAAATATAATAGGAATGGAACGATTTTCAACAGATCAGTACAAGTTCTCCCATTTGCTGACAACATAGGTATGATGTAATGCAGTGTTTCATAACTCACCTCATAAAACTCACCTCAGAATGTCCAACAAACAATTCAAATTAACAACTGTACCTTTGAACAAGTCACAGAATTCATCTATCTTGGATCGTTGATAAATTCATCTAATACATTTTGTGACGCAATTAAAAGACGCATAGCGATAGCAAATAGAACTCTTCACGGCCTCCAGAAACATCTGAGAAATAATAACATAAAGCGTACAGTAAATCTCAATATTTACAAGATTTTAATAAGACCAGTACTGTCATATGGAGCTGAGACATGGTGATGAGAGACTACTTCGTATCTTTGAGAGAAAAATCCTCAGAAATATTTTAGAGCAGTTAACGAAAACGGGCTATGGCGTAGAAGATATAACTTTGAACTATACCAGCTGTAAAACGATCCATATATTGTGAAATTCATCAAAGTACAGAGAATTAGATGGGCTGGACACATTGTCCTAGTGCCGGATAATGAGCACGCAAAAAGACTCACCATGCCACACTCGGAAGGTAGAAGAAGCAGAGAAAAAGATGGCTTGATGAGGTGGAAGAGAACCTAAAGATCCTAGGGGTTCGAAGATCGAGAGAGGTCGCGAGGAATAGACAGGAATGGCGACTTCTGTACGAACAGGCCAAGATCCACAGAGGATTGTCACGCCAATCATGATAATGATGACATACCATCTCAGAGGTCTCTAAAAGTTATAAAGTTCCCAGTGGAGATTTAATCGAAGTAGACAAAGAGGAACGAGATTATCTTACCCGCTAATATATATTTTCGATGCAAGTAACATTTACCACAAAGGTCTTCAGTCTATAATACTAAAAACCTTTTGTCAGTATATCACAGCCATGGGCGTCCAGACTACTGCTCCGAATTTGACCAAATATGGCACACGTATTCTTCAGGGACCGAAGCAGTCCATGATATTTCAACTTTTTAAATATACTGAAAATATAATTATGATATACCCCAGTCTGTTGGTAGGCTCAAGCAAACGTCTCCTTTTTTTATGCAAAGAATGGTAGAACAATGAATGTAGTCTACCCTCAAGTACCTCAATTACATTCCTACTTTATTATTTACGTGAACCGTAAATAGCAGAAGAGTTTTTTTGTAAGCAATTGGAAGTGACTCACCGATAATACCAATCGTATCCAAATCATTGCTCTGACTAAAGTCTCTCCTCATCCTCAACCTTTTATATGTCTTTCGTAGTAGATGCGAATGGCTGACGAGGTGATAAAGACAGGCATTAAGTATGTCATTATAACGTTCGTCTCAGAATACAATATCACATGTATTCAGCCACTACCGCCATGAGAGGTTGCATTCAAATTTTAATATTTATTAATTTGTTATAATATTGAAGAGCGGGCCCATACAATTAGTTGTAGAGTTCTCTAAACAAAATGCTGAAACAATAAAACATATGCAAGATGATTCGTTACGAATGAAAGATAATAGGAGACAAACAATCTAAACGGGTCAACATTGCATGTGGTGAAGGCCATTTCAGACAAAATCATATTTTGATAATGCAGTCCCTTATGTATTTCCAGTTAAAACCTCCCTTTTTAATTTTCATTGGTTCCGGTTAGAAATTCAATTCTTGCAGAGTGCATAATATATTTTGTAGATATATATATTTTTCTTAATTACTCGACACTGTGTTACCCTATTATTTTCAAATAAACTACATTCTATCAGTACATTCTGACCTACAAATTGAATGTCTATCTATTTATCTATTATTATTGTTCATGTCCTGTGTAACACGATTATATATTGTAGCCGATCCGTCGTTCCGCCGTATTCGAGGATTTCTTAATTCCTTTAGGGTGCCAGGTATTTTTCATAAAAACACCAAAAATTGATTTTAATAATTTTAATTTCAATCAGAGTATGAAAAAATATATATCTGCAGGGCGTGGTCATTCTCTCGTCGTCCCGCCGACACAACCTGCTTCTCCAATCACCCCATGACGACTCCCAGCGTCTCGCCAGACCACATTGTTGGCCCGGGTTGCGTCAGTTCCTCAACAATTGCAACTCGCAAGCTAGCCTGCATTGATCAATGTTACTTTTCATGTTACATTTTCCCCGCCCCCAATGAATTTAAAAAATTGTACAATTTTTTAATATGACACTCACTGAACCACAGTCGTAAACAATATGAATGACCAACGCCCTTAATCAAAATTACAAAAATATAACTTAACACAACACTTCTTTGACATTAGCAAAAATACAGCATCCGGTTATCCCCCCTGGATTCCAAGGAAATCCACAATCATCACAACAATTTAACACATACAAATTTTCTTCTACTCTGTTGTTACCATATGATGCATACTTTTGAGAGATGGAAACAAATTTACTGCTATACATTAAGTTTCGCTTAATTTTACGACAACCTTTTCTCCCAAGTAATTTTTTCTTGTACATTTTTTCGGGAGCTTTTCTTAAATCTATTTGCAAAACATTTAATTACATTATCTTTGTTGAGAACCATGATCAGCTGTTCTCGCTATCCCTTAATCTGCTTATTCACTGCGTTCACATTACATTCATATCTACCAACTTTCATCTGACGCATTAAATGTTTACAATTTTTCTTAAACTTATCCGCAGATACACATTTTAACAACCTTCCATCACTCTCAACATTATGATTAACATCCGTTGCAACTTCCTTAACTTTACACCCACGTTTGACAATACGCAATTTCTTTCGCTTAACATTTCCTCCCACACATTGTTTCCTCTGTGTTGTTCGGGGGATTTTCTTTCTATTTCGCCGTTTACGGTAATGAGCACAATTTTGCATACAGAAAGGTTTCATTACCACATCTGTATCCTTTACCTTTACATTCTCTTTGGCATTCTTAGGACATGTTTGCTTAGCCAGCTTAAAATCACTGCGTATACTTTTAACCTTAAAATCTACCACACTTTTTAATTCTACCATATTTTCTATCTGCTTAACACTACTATTTACACATTCTTCCTTATATACACCTTCATGCATGATCAGCTGATCGGAGTCGTGGCAGTTATCGCGTGATTCAACCCCCCCCCCTTTTTTTTACACCGTGCATTAATTCTTTCCCTGTACTTTCTAATGTTTCATTTACGCTTTCTAAACTAGACTTCAAATCTATCTGCATTTCTCTAATACTATTAACTATGTCATCAAGAAATTCCTTATTTCATCAAATTTCTTATTAATTAACAGGGACAATTGCTTGAGCATATAGTCCTCTGCCTTCTCAGCTACTCTTTCACACGTAATACCATCCTGCACTTCTTCCATTTTTAAAACGCTACAGAACACACAAACCCCCAACCAAGAGATTACGCAAAATACATTTATTTGCCACCAACTTGTGGACTCTGTCTTCTTACTCGTGCTTCACTTCTCCACAGACACCGTACTCTGCTTTTTTACACATACACACACCTCTCGAAGATATCCACGCAGTGGTCACTGAAAAACTTGACTCCTCAGCTATGCTATGCGTAGATCAGCTCTCCTTCCACAGCATCGCCTCCACTTCTCTCAAGTAATTCTCGGGTACCCCGTTCGTCGCCCTCCACACCTTCAGTCGTCGTATCCTCACAAAACTTCCATGTTCTGAGCCTCACAGACATCTCGCCACTGTTAGTTGTTCTAGGCCATTCGATGGCTCGCCGAATGCAACATGTTAATCCTCCACTATGCAATGTCCGTCAGCACATTCACCAAACTCCTGCCATGTTCCTTGTTCGATGCCCCAACGTTGCGGCGTCAAATGTAGCAGATCCGTCATTCCTCCGTATTCGAGGATTTCTTAATTCCTCAAGGGCGCCAGGTATTTTTCATAAAAATACCAAAAATTGATTTTAATTGTTTTAATTTCAATCAGAGGATGAAAAAAAAAATTATATATGCAGGGCGTAGTTATTCTCTCGTCGTCCCGCCGACACAACCTGCTCCTTCCATCACCCCATGACGACTTCCTAGACCACATTGTTGACCCGGGTTGCGTCAGTTCCTCAACAATAGCAACTCGCAAGCTGGCCTGCATAGTTCAATGTAACTTTTCATGTTACAATATATTTGAAATGAAGAAAAATTCCATTATTGTATAGTAATTCGCTTAAGAAGGAAAAGCTTGTTCTATTACGTATACGTTTGTAGTTACATAATGAAAACCATCAATGGTAACAAGGATACCCTTTACAAAATAAAATATTAATTTTTGAAATGTTTTCAATGTTTGAGTTCTCATCCCCCCTCCCTCCCTCACCTTTCGCAGTCTGCAGCTTGAGCAACTGAATTCAATCCCCTGTTGTCAGTCACTGCCCTTGCTTGGCACTTTTATTTTAAAAAAACCTGCGCATAGAAACGCATAAGGGTGAAACATGAAGTCGGGGAGCAAATGATTGACGTGGGGCCTTTCTTGGCCTGAACGGGGAGAGTGAATGAATTAAAATTTTCAAAAAAAAAATCGACAGAACACTTTTCTGAGGTGATTCGCAATATACGACAACATTTCTTGGAAAACGGATGAATGGTATAGGAACTCATAAGGGAACCTTATAAGTCGTAATGTGTTCGAAAGACGCCCAGTATATAAAGCCTGGAGCGGTCAAGGATGGATGACATGATGATAGAGGCAGGAGGATTTCCTGCTCGGAAATGAGTGAGAGCCAGGTGGAGGTTTACTTCCTCCTTCCTGGTTTTCCTCTTTCCCTCCCCCCTTGGTCCATGGCCAAGGTAGCTAATTTAAGACTCCTGCAGGCTGAGGCGACCTTGGGCAGTTTGAGAGGTGTATGTACGGGGGTCGAAGACCTTCGGCATACGGTAAGAGTTGTTCGCTGATCCTATTGGACCAGTCGGCCAACTGCCTCTCAATACTGAACAAGGCACGGAGGCGGGTTTGTTGCGTTCCCACAGCAATCCAGTCTCCCGTCATCAGAAGGGCGCAGGAGTAGTACCCACTAGCCCGACCTACCTGATGCAGGTTTTCTAGGGTTTTTCCCTGCATCACCTTTAGGTGAAACACCGGGTAGGATCCTTACACTACAGCCTGGGGGCCCTAGTCAACCCTGGGCTACCTTGCTCTACCTTCCACATCCCCCTTTTCAAGTCCCTTCCTATGCTATTAAAGGGGAGTTGCCTGCTTCAGGATCACCCTCATGTAGCCTGTTACCCAAAAAAAAAAAGGATGGATGACAATGGAATAAGCTAGGGGCAGGAGGATTTCCTGCTCGGAAATGAGTGAGAGCCAGGTGGAGGTTTACTTCCTCCTTCCTGGTTTTCCTCTTTCCCTCCCCCCTTGGTCCATGGCCAAGGTAGCTAATTTAAGACTCCTGCAGGCTGAGGCGACCTTGGGCAGTTTGAGAGGTGTATGTACGGGGGTCGAAGACCTTCGGCATACGGTAAGAGTTGTTCGCTGATCCTATTGGACCAGTCGGCCAACTGCCTCTCAATACTGAACAAGGCACGGAGGCGGGTTTGTTGCGTTCCCACAGCAATCCAGTCTCCCGTCATCAGAAGGGCGCAGGAGTAGTACCCACTAGCCCGACCTACCTGATGCAGGTTTTCTAGGGTTTTTCCCTGCATCACCTTTAGGTGAAACACCGGGTAGGATCCTTACACTACAGCCTGGGGGCCCTAGTCAACCCTGGGCTACCTTGCTCTACCTTCCACATCCCCCCTTTTCAAGTCCCTTCCTATGCTATTAAAGGGGAGTTGCCTGCTTCAGGATCACCCTCATGTAGCCTGTTACCCAAAAAAATAAAAAAAGGATTGACAGGAGGATTTCCTGCTCGGAAATGAGTGAGAGCCAGGTGGAGGTTTACTTCCTCCTTCCTGGTTTTCCTCTTTCCCTCCCCCCTTGGTCCATGGCCAAGGTAGCTAATTTAAGACTCCTGCAGGCTGAGGCGACCTTGGGCAGTTTGAGAGGTGTATGTACGGGGGTCGAAGACCTTCGGCATACGGTAAGAGTTGTTCGCTGATCCTATTGGACCAGTCGGCCAACTGCCTCTCAATACTGAACAAGGCACGGAGGCGGGTTTGTTGCGTTCCCACAGCAATCCAGTCTCCCGTCATCAGAAGGGCGCAGGAGTAGTACCCACTAGCCCGACCTACCTGATGCAGGTTTTCTAGGGTTTTTCTCTGCATCACCTTTAGGTGAAACACCGGGTAGGATCCTTACACTACAGCCTGGGGGCCCTAGTCAACCCTGGGCTACCTTGCTCTACCTTCCACATCCCCCCTCTTCAATTCCTTTCCTATGCAATTAAGGTTGATTTGCCTGTTTCAGAATTATTCTCTTGTAGCCTGTTAACCAACATTATGCATACATTGTCTTTTATTTATATCGAAGATAGATATTTTAACAGTAAATGGATAGAGTAACAACTTGTCTTATCTCATTCCGCTGGATCTAGCATACAAGTTTTAAAGACACTTCCGTTCCCAGTCCTGATGAACTAATCGAGAGCGAGTCTCTTAACAATTGTAGAGAGGATTTGTCGCAATGTTTCTTCCACGTTCTTCGTACAAGAATAGATTCACCCAAGATTAAATTTATTTTTCTCCTCGAAGTTTCAGAGTTAAATTAATATCATAATAAATCTGTGAAACATTTTACAATTTTCATACTTTAGTTATACTAAATATGGTTAGATTTTATGCTATGTTAAGAATTCATTCCTTATCCTGCTTATTATAAAATTCAAAAAATAGGGCAACACTGGGTAATAATGTAGCTAAATAATCTCATGAAACAATGTAAAAGTGCGTCCCTTTGATAAATACGAACAATAAAGGTTAAGTACTATTTTTATAAATTTGGACTCATGGCCAATTAACGTAGCCCTATTACATTACTATATTGTGTCCTTTGAAAATTCGAACCTTTAATTTAGTCCCTCTGATGATTGTCTGTGTTTTTCAGAAGTTAATTGTTACAGTAGAAATAAATTATAATAATCTTTTAGAATAATTAATCATTCTTCAATATCGCATCCATTTTGCGATTCACAGTCTTTAAACAACAGTTTCCAACACTTTCGCCGTCCATAAAATGCTGAAACAATCGCAACATGCGTTCCAAGTGAAGAGTTCGCTATGCGTTTGCTATGCTGTATTTGTTTCCACCTCCTAATTCCGCCTTTAATTTATTTATTCAGGATGAGGCATAACACAACCAAGTGCCCGCTCCAGACATTGTTGTTATTTTGTTGTCTTCACCCGCTACCATGCGTGGAGGTCAATCACGTTAATGTTATGGACTTGTCGGAAGGAAATTATGTGGTTCATTCGTTCCTGATGTAGTTTTAACGACAGTAGAGAAGAGCCAAGTTCCAAACAGACAGAGGAAATTCATAATGACAGTTACCATTACGGTGGAGCTATCAAAGTCTAAGATGAGTGCAAGGAAAATCAGCAATACTTTGCTTTAAACGGCCTGAAAATTTAGAAACAGACAGTGAAAACCCTTCCAAATCTATCCGCAAAGTTTGAATCATCCGTGTGTCTTACGTATTTTAAATTAATTAATTAATAAATCTCTACTTACTCTTGGACAGAGCATAGCAGAAGAGTAAGACAATGTTTTTCTTGTAGCGGTTGAAAGTCACAAATATAAGCTTCATTGATGTAGCAATGTCACAAAACTTTGTACGATTTTTTTAAAAGCCAAATACAGCTCTTAGTGGTCGCCAAAAAATATTACTCTTAATGCCGTTGATTATTTTCGATCGTTTATCCTGTCTATTGAAACGTCAGTGAGTGTTTAGGAGTTTCTGTAAGTATAATAAAACAACTTGTGGCCGAAAATGCGAAAACTGTTAATTCTACATTAACGCCTGAAAAGAAGACGGACAAGTACTGAGTTCAGAGGACGTCCCAATATTAAAATAGACGATTTTACAGTTGGAATTTTGCGAAGAAAAGTTCACGGATTTTATTTGGTGAATACTTTTCCAACAATGTTAAAATTGAAAGAAGGATTTGAAGAGAGCTGCTCTGGTTTTGCAGAAATGAGTTTATCAACTTTGACAAGATACATGAGAAAAAAAGGAAAAATTTAATAATTATAGATATATTGAGCATATGTGTATGCTTTAGAAATACTGTATTTAAGTTTTTACTGACGAGTCTCTGGTTTAAGAAACATACATTTTTAAGGCTGCCAAAGGTCAGCAACTGGAACTTTTTCTTGTCAGTATTAATAATTATGAGTAATGTAATTTAAAGGAAAACAACCAGGAAAAGCGGTGGAGAAAGGTCGGATCCAGATCAGCGGGCAGAGATGCCGCCCTACTTTTCCCTCCCGCTCCAATAATGCTTTCCTTTCTCCTAGCACGTTTTAAAAAATCGTACAAAGTTTTGTAGCGTTGCTACATAAATGATGCCTATATTTTATAATGACGACTTTCAATCGCTACAAGAAAAACATTGTCCCACTCTTTTGCGATAGGCTGTTCAAGAGTTACTACAGGTCCACTAATTAATTAATTAATTTAAAACAACGTAAGAAACGCAGATTATTCAAACTTTTCGAATAGGTTTGGAAGGGTTTGCACTGACGTTTGCTAAATTTTCAGACCATTCAACAGTTTGAAACCTATGAGTTATCGAAGACGAGATATATGAAAGAAATACAAAAAAGCTGACTTTTTGCAGTTTTTTTCGCCAATCCGCTTGTATAAAATGTCTTTAAATTTTTTTATCTATATATCATAAAATGATATTAAATTCTGCGTAAAATGAGACCTTTCACAATAACGTAGGTCATTGCGAATGGCCACAGTGAGACGTCAAACTCAGAGTTCTACTGTTTTGAATGTCTTTATTAATACATTATCTGGACGCCCAGAGGTGCTCGAGTGTTTATTTATATTAGTCCGGAAAATGAATAAATATCTTCCTAATTATATTATTTAAGTGGAATATTTTTTGAACCATAAATCTCTTAATGGGCACACCCCGACATGTCCCAACGAGGTTTTGACATCAAATTTTCTGGTAAATTAAATAAGCACAGTACATTAAAAGTATTTTTGATAATTGATAATCACTCCGCCACGGAAATGCTTGTTGTCGATTAGTAGAAACATTGCGAATGAAAAACTTAAAAAAATAATGTAATAATCGTTGCTGGCACGCAGGCGTATTGATTAAACAAATTATAAAATAAATAAATAAAACTGAGGTGTAAAGATATACCTATGGGAGTTTCTCTCGCAGACATTTCTCCACAGATTGACTGTGGGGCTCATCTGTCTCCATTGGGAATGCCTCGTACTCACTCTGTTTTTTTTTAAAGTTCTCACACCTTCACCTGTTTTGGAAGGTTTATGTACTGGGGTCGAAGACCTTGGGCATACGGTAAGTGTTATCCACTAATCCTATTGAATTAGTCGGCCAACTGCCTTCTAAAACTGGTGGAGACACGGAGAAGCAAACTCTTCTCCGTCAGTCGGGAGGACATGAGAGTAGTACCCAATAGCCCCACCTCCCTTATGAAGGCTTTCTAGGGTTTTCTTACACCTCTTTAGGTGAAACACCGGGTAGGTTCCTTAAACTATAGCCCGGGGGCCCTAGTTAATCCTTGGCTACCTTGCTCTACCTTACACATCACGACTTTTCAATTTGCGTCCTATGCTATTAAAGAGGAGTTGCATGTTTCAAGATCACCCTCATGGAGCCTGTTAACCAAAAGAAACTAATAATATAAATATATATAACAAATATAACAATAAATCTTTAATATGATCAGTATTTGATTGAACTCAGTGACTTCCAAACTCCGGCTCCTTTCAGAGTTACTTTTTATGACGCCCCTCCGTATGAATTCTCCTCTCCCATGGCGAATTGGGTTCAAAAAACACAGTGAGAAACACTGTAAGTCTCACTAAACCATATATTTATTTGCCGTAAATATCGGCTGTTTCTGCAAGTTTTAAATTTCCGTTTCCTCTACCGCCACCTCCAGGAGTGCCATGCATCTACCGTGTTTGTAAGGAACACGTGAACTATAAATTTGGTCTAATTTTCTCCAAGCGTTTATATTCATATGTGGCATATACACACAAATAAATAATCAATTCTATTTATCAGTTCTATCCCGCTACAAATAATGGGAAGTTGTGCATTGTGCACGACAAGCTAAATCTTTCGAGTTATATCTATCTATTTCAACTCTGATAACAAAAAATTATTAGGTTATTCACTGTTTTGGTGTCGTCATATTCTTCTGTATTCTCAAACATCATTGCAAATCTCACCCACCATAGCTAATTTTTATATGGAGGATTTTGAGTACAGAGCATTACGTAAATTGCCTTTCAAACCTAAATGCTTCCACAGATATGTGGACACATGGAGAGGAAAAATTAAAGAGTTTTCTTCTGCACCTCAATTGGATCCATCAGAGCATTAAATTCACGATGGAGCTTGAGAAGGAAGGGATGCTTCCTGTTCTCGACATCCAGATACACAGAAGACCGAATGTACCGTTAACCTTTACCTGCACGCTAACAGTTTCCACCTTCCGGTTCACAAAAGAGTTGTGCTTTCCACACTTGCACACGCAATGATAACGGATAAGGACCACTTTGTTGCCTAAAAGATCACCATCGACGTACCTTAAGAAACGGTTACTAAAATATCAGGGGCGATACACGGAACCAGGAAGACGGGGAAAAAAGCCTATATCCCCTATACCGGAAAATCTAGAGTCAAACTTGTAGAAACGTTTCTCGGGTTTCCAACCGGGTAGTCTCAGTAAACAGCGACGTTTCGACAGATAGCAACTCCGTCATCTTCCAGACTTCAGCCTGGAAGATGACGGAGTTGCTATCTGTCGAAACGTCGCTGTTTACTGAGACTACCCGGTTGGAAACCCGAGAAACGTTTCTACATATTCTTCACCGGGAAAGCCTTCGTTCTTTAATTAGAGTCAAACTTAGTTACATACTAGCCAAACTTGGCATAAAAATGTTGTTTCTAACACAACGAAGAATAAAATATATGCTTAGAAATGTGAAAGACAATGTAGGCTTGAAGACCACTGGTATTTATGAAATACCATGCAACTGCTGTCTTAAATAGATAGGACATACCACACGAACCACATATGACAGGATAAAGGAGCACGTTAGGCATCTACGACTGAAACAACCAAATAAGTCTGCTATTGCCGAACATGCCTTGTTTACCGGTCACAAAATAGCGTTGGATAAGACACGGATCCTGGACAAAGATAATTGCTATTGGGATAGACAATTAAAATCAGGTCCAGTGAGAAATTACTAAGAGAGGTATTGGATTCTAATTAAGCCTAACTTGAAAGGCCGTGATTCACAGCGCGATGCTGAGCCACCAGACCCCGGATGGAACGGTGAGGGGACGCGTGACCGCAGCCACTGGAGACTAGAGCACGAGCAAGATGGCGGACCAATGGGAAACGTACTCGCTCCCACAATAGCAATTATCCAATCAGAGGTGGTCTGTGCAAGCACTATATGAATGCTACCCGATTTTGGCACGACCGTATTAAAGGGTACGGATCAAACACAAGTTCCTATACACACGTCCCAGTTAATTTACTAACAGTGCGTGTAGAGAGGGTGTAAAAAGTGGTACACCCCCATGCTGACAGTGCGTGCCTTCTCGGGGGCACCGCCTTTGAGGCTTTGGCCCATTAAAAAAACGATTTTCATACTTCAGTCCTCCATATTATTCGCTCTTTCCCTGTTCTGTTTACAACTTCCTCGTTTGTGATTCTATCCGCCCATCTGATTTTCAACATTCACCTATAGCACCACATTTCAAAGGCTTCGATTCTTTTCCTATCCGCAGATCCTATCATCCACGTTTCACATACATATGACGCCACGCTCCATACCAACATTTTTAGCAACGATTTCCTAATATTCACTTATATTACCCGTAAGTAAATTCCTCTTCTTTGCGAAAGCATTCCTTGCCTGAGCTATCCTAATCTTTATGTCTACTATACTTCTACCATCCCTAGTTATTACACTTCCCAACTATATCAAAATATCCCTTCCCAATCTAACACCCCTTTTTATTCCAGTTTCCCAAACTATACTTCATTACTTTGTTTTTCCCTCATTAATCCTCACATTGAACTCTTTCCCCAGGACTCCGTTCATCCCATTTATTATGATTTCCAAGTCTTCTTCCCACTCCCCTAATACTATAATATCGTCGGCAAAGCATAAAGATTTTATTTCTTCTCCTTGCAGTATGATTCCTTTTCCATATTTCGTTTAACTTTCTTCATTGCCTGGCCTATATATAAGTTAAACACCATTGGCGACAGACTGCATCCTTGGCTTACTCCTTTCTTGATTACAGCTTTCTGTTCATCTTCTATTCTAATTACTGCTGCTTGTCTTCAGTATAGGTTACATATAAGCCTTCTTTCTCGATATTTTATTCCTGTGCTCTTCAAAATCCTTAATAGTGTGTTCCAGTTTACATTATCAAACGCTTTTTCTAAATCTACAAATGCCACGAACGTAGGCTAGTCTTCTAAAATCAGTCGCAAAGTCAATATTGCTTCTCTTGTTCCTACATTCTTCCTAAAACCAAACTGATCTCCTAACTCACATTTATCAGTCATCATTTTATTTTTACGTTCTTTTAAAAAGTAATTAATAAAGTTCGTCATTTAACAGATACTTCTCCTTAAACGATAACGTTTTGTATTTCTATCGACTTGACAGATCCTACGCAATAGTTCGTCGACGACATTCGAATGGAGGAGTACCAATGTAATATGTCCGACAAAGATTAGACTTTTTTCGAAGATAGGGAACAGTAGAATTTGTGCCTTCGTCAGTAGTAAGAAAGAAGTCGAAATACTAACAACACGACATAGTACCATGACTATACGTGACCGAACATTATACATAAGACCTCTGATGGTTAAATTGACCAGAATAATCCCATTATACCCAAGGAGTTATTAGTGGAAGAATTAGCTAAAAATTTCGGGTATTAAAGCTAACGCTAGGGAGACAGCTGCAACGCAAGTAACTAAGATGAGATCGTTCCCGTCAACTTCGAACTATTGTCACGTATTTGAAGAGAACACTGACATCCCAAGGTTAGTGAAAGAGCAAGTAGAAACCCCCAAGCTCATTCCGAAGCCCCGAAGTTAGGGGAAAACATAACCAGCCAGAGAGGCATATACGAGGGAGTGAAATAATCCACACTTAACCTAAGTTGAACAAGCAAAACATTTACTCACTGGAGCGATTGGTGCGAAGAACCCGCGCAACATTATAAACGACTACAATCTAATTATTGATAAATTTCTGGAAATAATTGCAATTATACACACTCCAATCAATGATACAGGTCTCACATCAATATTAACAAGGCTGAAAAATCCCTAATTAAGGACCTGTGAAATCTAGCCACTGATGAGTCCTCTACTTAATTATTCTATACGGCTTATCTTGATTCTGCAATGGCATCACACGTGGAAAAAGCGTGCTATATAGACTGTTGCAGTTGTATAAATCGGACGTGATTGCTATCCAGGAGACGGACTTCAAGAGGGGAGGGACGCCAATATATCCGGATTTCTTGCATATGACTTTGTTAGAGAATATAGTTCTCATGCCTGCGGAGAAGACTCTATTTATGCCAATAAATACCTCATGTCTGAATACATAAAGCTAAATACAACATTGGAGGCAGTTGCGGTCAGATTATACCTGAAAACCCAATTGGTCATATGTAACGTATACCTTCCGCAAAATAAGCCTTTAGCTGATAGAGAAAAAAACAACTACTTGAATAACAGGTCGACGTTTGTCATAATCATTCTATGAGATTAAGTGAGAACAACTTGTATAGTAATTACATGATAAAAATTATTTAGTCATTAATTTTGTTCAGTACAATAATTATGTGATGAATGAAATGAATGAATGAAAATAACTTATGTTATCCCATTCAGGGCAAAGGCCCCCTACAAGTAGGTGAGCTAATCCGTGTAAGATGTCTTATTAATACGCTACATGATTTACACACTGTCACTTAGTTGTAGTTCTAGTTCTTTCCATTTATTTCTGTCTCTGGCTATTCTGATCCATTGTCCTCCTGCTTGTTTTTTGAATAGGTCCGTCCACTTGCGTCTTGGTCTTCCTGGGAGTCTCTTGCCCATGTAGGGGTCCCATGTGGTAGCTTGTAACGTCCATCTTTCGTCTTGTAGCCTCACAACGTGTCCTCCCCATTTCCATTAGGTCTTTGTAGCCTGTTGTGCGATGTCTATTGTTTCTGACATCATATCGATCAAGATGTTCGATACTCAATCTTTTAGAGAAATGCTAAGATCTTCCTCTGCATTTTCCTCTGGCATACTAATAGAGAGAATTATGTGATACACACCTTTAAAAAAATAAGCCTCTTTGTAAGACCTCGACAATATGATCAGTCAACTAGAAAGCAACTTCATACTCCTGGGCGACATTAACAGCTGGGGCTGAGCAGTCGATATCTTCTTTGAAGACTGTCGGTAGACCCAAGAGTACAAGAGGTAATTACACATTATAGGGGCCTTCAGGGAGTGATGCAGGCGTTCCACGAATCCGTTAGAAAATCTTTGCTGTGAATTATCTTCTTTGATCTGTTGTTTGTTGAGGGCAGCCATAACGAGCAATGCAGCCTGAAACTAGTGTTTTGCCACGGTTTCAGCCGTAATAACCTGAATCGGAAACTCTTCTACCCACCGGGAAAAACGATCGAACGTGGTGAAGCAATACCCGTACCCTGAAGAGACGGGTAATGACCCAAGTAGATCGATGTGGACGCTGTGGAAACGTCCAAGGCGGACTGGAGTTTCCGCTGGGGAATTCAGGATGTGTCTGGAGATCGTAGACCTTTGCCAAGACAGGCAAGTACGAGTCCAGTGGCGGTAATCCTTGCGTGGTCCAGGCCAGACGAAACGCTTTGATACCAGCTTTAAAAAGATTGTTGAGGGTTGTGAAAATTTTTCGTCGAAAGGAAGAAGTAACGAAAGGACGTACTCTTTCATAGGAGGTTTTCACCATACATCTCGGCTTTAGCGCTTGGAATAGGGTTCTTCTCCATCCGGAACGAAGTCGTCGATTGCAGCAGCTGGCGTAACTCAATCGTCTTCCTGTGAGCGGACTAAAGCGTTGAAGTCAACGACCTGGGAAATGGCGTCGACAAGGGAGACGGCGTAGGTGAAGACATTTTTAAGACCCGCAAGGTATTTAATGTTGGTAGTGAACTTTTTTGGGTATTACTAAGGAGCAGATGACCATGACCTTTCCAAACACCGAACGGTACCTTCCAGCAACATTGAATCGAGCTCAAATTTCGCGATCTTGATGCTATCCGGAACTATACGGCGCGGGCAACGGGACACAGGAGGACCGTGCGATGTTCGATTAAAGTGCACAGTATTGTGTTGATCGACCCGCAGTGTCCCAGTTAGGCAAGTGAGATCGGGAAATATTGCAGTAGTTGGTCAATAGGAGTGCCAATACAGCCCATCTTCACGCTGGACACGGGCGATGGGGCTGTGAAACCTGGCAGTGACGAGGACGTTGTTGAATCAAGGAGGCGTTAATTTCGACAGTCTACGAGGAGGTTATAGCGCGAAAGAAAATCTACGCCAATATAGGAATAGCGATATCTGCTTCCTCGAAACGCCAGACGAAATCGCGTCGAAGGCGAACTTTGAGGTGAATGCAGCCGTAAGTAGTTATAGTTGATCCATTAGCTGCACAATGATCAATTGACGCGCTCTCTGCGAGTTGGGACCAAACGACGCGGAAAAACAGAAACATCGGAGCCAGTGTCAATAAGGTACCTGTTTTTCGTGGACTTGCCCGCAACGAAAAGGCGGGCTTGCGGGGTTGTGCAGTCGCACGCCGCCATTAGCGGCTGCTGTTTCCCCGCTGCCCGTAGTAACAAGGCGGGGTGCACTTATAGGCCATCTCATTGAAGCGACATGATACCAGCTGGGAAATCGTGGTGTCACATGTTTGTGGAACGTGGGCACTGGCGATACTGACAGCTGCCACCTGACGCGTGAGCTCGTCCAGGCGATGGTCACATCGGGTGCGACACTTGTGAGACGTCATGTATTCTGAGGTGGTGTCTGTTGTCACATCAGGTTGGCATGATATGATCCATCTAGGGAAGTGATGGGCAAACTTTTTTAAAGAGGGGGCCATCATTTTTTTAATAACAATGATACATATTACTAAGTACTCGTATTTTTTGTGTTACTAAACCCTATTAATGACTGAAAGATTATGAAGGAGAATGTGATGAATGAAACTGTGACTGCATTTATAAAAGTTTGTTTGAACTTGGATGCACTTATTCTTAGAAGAAAAATTAAATGCTCATCTGTCTGCCTGTCTCTAAGACAACTCTGTCAAAGTTTCGTTGTATAAAACACCTGTTCACATATATATGATGAAGCAAACCTATCAGTAACTTTCTCGGCATGAAATATAAGATTTTGGAAAGTGGATTTGTCAAAGACTGGTAGAACTCTAATTTTGAAACATTAAGAAACAGCTTTTTGAGTTGATTGTTACATTGTAATTCAACCATTCCACGTTGCAAGTCCGGTTTCACTGTTCACATTAAAATCCATACTGAAAATTTCAAAGTATTTTTCAATGGAACTCAAATTTACCAGGCAGTCTCCTCAAATTATCTTTGTAACTATAAGCTTTTCATTCATTGAGGTCAACCTCGAGAAGGGAGACAAGGCATTCAAAGCGAGCCAATTCGCGAATAGAACAAGTTAAAGTTTAAATCCTTTGACATGGCCCCATATATAATCGATAAATTGTATTTTTCCTTGATATTCAACTTGTTTTTGAGGCATAAAAAATCCGTAAAAAATGTAATGTCCAAATTCCATGCAGTATCTTCCAGGATTTTATACTCTACAGTCCCAGGGCTCTTTCTCAACGAAGAGTGTCACTATTTCGTACTTCAGCTACCAAACTCGCTTGAAGACGCGTCCTGCGCTAAGACGCTACAATATATCACAGTACTCACATTTCATGGATTCTAGAAACTCCCTAAATTGTCTGTGAGCATGCCCTCGAGATCAAATCAGCTTTACACAGGTTTCATGTCCCAAGCAGATTTACACAGGGCGTCTTGAAGGATTAAACAATGTAGAAATATATTTATCTCGATATTTTTCATTAAATATCACAACAAATCCAGATGTTTTCCCGTGATATTTCTCGCTCTATCTGTTGTTATATTACATATGCAAATTATTGGTACCTTAAAAGCTGATATTCATTTCATGAAAAAAATGACCCTTGCCTACTTCCCTTCATGCATGCTAGTTGCTCTGCAGTACAGAAGTTTTCATCAACACCTCTTACAAATAATAGTAACTGTGCAGTATCACAGTATCACAGCATTCATACATAGTAATTGATCATAATTTAAATTGGTCAATCTTTGATTACAACTGTGAAAATATTTTTTCATCTATTGCTGTTTTCCGAGATAAACTTATTGTTTCAAAATCTGTTCTTTTGTCAGGATATAAAATATCGCAAACTTTGAGCAGGCAATGATTAACAAACTCTCCATCAGACAGAGCTTTCTTACTTTTAGCAATATTGTATGCTACAAGGTACATAACTTGCATGTGTAGCTATCTGCTTGCTGAGAACAATTTCCTTTATGGTATGGGGTTTCATATTATGTAGGTGGGGGAGATGAATTTAGATTATGGCGGTTATTATTATGATAAATATAAGGGATAAAAATCTATAACTTTAACTTTAAGTTTAACAAAAGGGATTTATTTTACAATTAATTTAATATGACCCTCGGACTCAATATGGAACATGAATTATTTTTTATCTCAGGAAATGCACAATGGGAATTATTTCAAATATATGAGGAGAAAACGAGAACTTTAAATAGATGCGACAGAGGCGAGAAACATTAAAGATCAATCGATGTTCCAGGACGTCACTGCAGCTTGATGTTGATGACTGGTGATGTCTGCGCGTGTCCCGTTGGTGATTTTTGCCAGCTTCGGAATTACTCAGCTCGTCGCCAGTGATGCTCGTTGATTTTCGAATGGAATGATATATCTTCGTAATATTTTCGCCGGACTAATCTTATAAGTCCGTTTAGCGTTCTTTTCAATTTTGGATTGAATGTTTAAAATTACTGCCTGAATTTTTCTCACTGACGAAATGTTTGAATTTTTCTCACTGGCGAAATGTTCTTCACTGGATCCTCTCCCCAAGAAACCACTGGTTTTGTTCTGGAAGTCACGCCCTGTCCTAATAAATTTTCATGGGCGCGTGATTTCTACGCCCCCCTTATGGAGGGGCAGCTTGCAATATGCTTTTACTCCGGTGGTTGTCCTTCGGAATTTGGGACTCTGTTTTCCTTCTTCGACTCGTGATGTGTCGAGGCCCAATAAATTTTTCCCTTCCGGCCTGGCGTTTTAGAAGTCAATTTTAACGACTTCACTTCCCGAATTACCTATCTGTATAGCGTACATGTAGGTGAATTCCAGGCTGCTCGGCTTAGCACAGGGGAAGAGGTATATTAAGGGGTTAGGGATCACCTGTTTGCTCAGGTCTAGGATAGACTACCACGCTTAAGTGTATCAGGTGTGAATTCTACGTAGATTTATTACAGAGCGAGTTCACTGATCATTTCATCAAGTGGCTACGGGAGATTTAAATAAACACTCGATCAAAATTAACAATTTATTGATGGAGACACGCAGCACTTTTAAAGAGAAACAAAAAATGAAATAATGAGGGATGTTAATACAAATAGTTCGTCAGTTTTCTGACTTAGTAAGAGAAATTGAGTAGATAAGCTTATGTACAAAATTTTTACATATAGAAATGATATTCAACTTCATCAAACTTTACGAGCTTTACCTTTCAATAGTCTAATTGAATCCTTGCTTGTGAACGCTGAACTTTCCCGCAGTAAGGCAATTACTAAACACAGATTGCAATTATTGGGAGTCTGAATGACTCGTAATGAGATTATACAACCTCACTAGGAACTTTAAAATACAGATGATAACAGTTAATTTAAAGAAAATGAAATATGGTTATAAATTCTAGTAACAATATTGACAGAAAAAAAAGAACAAGATTTCTTTCACCTTAATGAATTCCGGTTCAGAGCTGAGGAACCTCGTTCGAGCTGGGCCAAGGCACCATCCACGGACTCCGGTTGTGCGCGATCGTCGAATTCCGCTGCCGAAATCTCGGAGTACGGCTGATCGCCTGGCGATACAAGCTGCACACTCGGAATTACGGTAGGTCGGGTTATCACCGCTTGGTGCTTGGTGGGTCCAAAGATAATAGGACCCGGCTGTCCGCTCACTGCTCGTGGAATTTCGAGAAGCTGACTGCTGGAGCTCCAGTTGGCTCGGAGTGAAGAAGACTTTTGAGTCGCAGAGCGGACTGTGGTCCTCGGGGTGGGGGGTAAAAGTAGTGGTTACTGTTGGACGAAATGTCGATAGCTCGATGTTAAAAAACTTAATTTTCTAGGAAAAGGGAAAGAAATACAGAGAAACGGTTATACCAAAAAATAGAGAATATTTTTCTACACAAAATGGTTAAAAGAAATGTTCTAAAAATGTAAAAATTGTAAAAAATCATGAATCGGAAATGACATCACGGAATTAAAACATGACTTAAGATAAAAAAATTCTTGTAGAACCTTCTCGAAAAACAATTGCCGGAAGTGGTAGTTAGATAACAGGAAGACTGGATGGGACCAGCACCTGACCCCGTGTATGCCAAACTGGCTTTACGGGGCGAACGCGCATAAATTGGGTACAGAACCCCGAGGGGCTCCTCACCGAAGGTGCTCAGCTACTGTTGAAATCCGGCCGAGTGGAGTTAGCCAAGGATTTCTCCGAGACACTTCTCCACCCGACCGGCTCGCGAGTTGCGGAATTTGTTGCTCAAGTTGCGTACGGCTCCCACACCCGAGTTTTTGACCTGTTGGAAATGCACTCCGCCCGCAACGGTGAGAGTGCGCTCGGGGCGTGCAGGGAGTCGCCAGTTGGTTATTGGAGAGGTAAGTCGTGTTTCGTGGAGTTAAGGATGAATAAGTGACCACGCCCTGTTTGGATTATCAATTTCATGCTCTGAATTAAATCTTTTGGTGTTTTAATGACCACAAAATACCTGGCGCCCTAAATAGGAAGAGCTGAGCTAGATCGGAAACGACGGGATCTGCTACATT
>CM067376.1:264075756-264093004 GCA_034510155.1 Eucriotettix oculatus | reverse complement strand
TACGTGAACTCGTATATGGTATGTATATCGCGTTGCAAATAACACTGCATAATTTTTACTGATTATGGTGTAGTCAGTCTTGATATGAATAGTCAAATGCATTTTGCAGTGATAATGCCCAGACAACGAGGTCGAGGCGGAGGTGTTGGGCGATTGAGTAGATATCAGCGTTACCGACAGAGTCAACAATCTCATCCCACGACTACTCACACCTCGAATCCTATAGATCCTAAACAGCTACAACATGAGTTTGAGAACGAGCTTGAAAAACTGGATCTATTTGAATGTACAAATTGTCATCGCTTGCAAACTGAAGAGTGAAAGATTTGATAAATGTAGCAAGTGCAAAACAAATCCGAATAAATTCACTGCAGTTAATAATATGGATCCAGGCCGCAGTGCCTCTTGAATTACAAAATTTGAAGTTAATCGAACAATTACTGATAGCGAGAGTTCAACCCGTAATGCGTGTTTTATAGAGTCCGATCCCGAGGAAATCCGGGACAATATGCGTACAAGGGCAATATTATTAATAATAGGACAAAACATAACAGATGTTGCGCGTTCATTGCCTCGTGTACCGTCATCATTGAGCGTTGTAATTGTAAGGCGAGAAGTGCTAGACAAACATCGGGATTTTCACGTTAGAAGAGAGAAGGTTGTTAATGCTCTAAGATTTTTGAAAGTGAACAATCCTTATTATGCAGATGTAGAGATTGATACAGAACAAATTTCTCAACTTCCAGTAAATGGTAGCATTCATGCGCAAATACAAACTGTCGAAATTCCGGAAAATACAGAATCAGTAGAAGAAGAATCAGAACAAATCTACGAAAGCATTGTACCACATAAAATTAAAATAAGTGAAGCAAATAGAATTCAATCTGAGCTAGATAACGTAGTGCCTTGGCCACAGGCGACAAATATTGTGAATGAATTTACATGCGAAGGCTACGTTACTATGGCTTTTCCAGCACTGCTGCCGTTTGGAAAATCAGAACTCAATGATAACACTCGCGCAAACAATATGAAGTTGACAGCTTTGGAATATTTTCAATTTTTAATGCAGTACAAAGATCAACGTTTTGCTAGGGATCCACGGTTTCGATATTTTGCGCTAAATACTATTCAAAGGCACGATGCTATCAAACGTGGTACGATTTTTGCAAAAAGATCAAAATTCAAAGGCACAATTGAAGAACTGCGCAACACAATGCAAAGTAATCCTCAAATAATCAGTAGTTTATACTACTGGTGTTCAAAAATCAGGGGTTCAAATTCATTTTGGTTTCAAAGAAGAAACGAGCTTGAAGCTATGATAAATCAAATTGGTATACCCACGGGATTTTTAACTTTGAGTGCAGCTGATTTGTGGTGGCCTGATTTAGCTCGTCTGATGGGAGCAAATTTCGTACAAGAAGAACAGTTAACAGAAACTCAAATAGCACAACAGCGACAAAAGCTCATAAATGAGAATCCAAATATTGTTGAAGATTATTTTATTTATAGGTGCAACCTGTTCATTGACAAAATTCTTAGTAAGAAATATACCATTACAGATTATTGGTTCCGATACGAATTTCAACACCGTGGTTCATGCCACATACACGGGGTTTTTTGGTTTGCCGGCGCGCCAAATGCGAAAAATTTTGATACTGCTACCCCAGAAGAATTGCTACAGGCAAAACAATATTACGATCAGTTAGTTAGCGCTATCAATCCAATTTCAACTACACCTCCATCAATTGTTCACACCCATCGCGAACAAGATCAACTGATGTAAATATTGATGATGAAACGAAACTTTCAGAGCTGCTAAATCGCGTTCAAAGACATACACAGTGCACAAAAGGTTATTGTCTTAAGTGGAATGGAAAAGAATGGTCTTGTCGATTCAAGTTTCCAAAAGAAATTCAAGAAGAATCGACATTATTAAAAGATGAAAAAGGTAATTGGGTATATACACCTGCTAGGAACGACGAAAAACTCAATCAGCATAATTCTTTTATTGCGCAAACGTGGAGAGCTAATACTGATTTTCAAGTCATCACGTCAGAATATGCTGTAATATGTTATGTAGCGAAATATTCATCGAAATCAGAGCCAGCTTCAAAAAGTTTAAAAGAGATGTTTGAAGAAGTAGTGCAATCGAAAAACGAAGACGAAGAATCGCGCCAAGCCTATGTGAGTTTAATGATTAAAATCATAGGTGAACGAGATATTGGCGCATGCGAAACATGTCACATATTATCGAGCAGTCCGTTGTACCATGCCACTAGAACTTTTCTAGTACTTTGCATTAAACTACAAGATTATGCTGCAGTGAGAGAAACTGACGATGACAATACTAGCTCTTCATTTATCCAATTTTATCAAAGTAGGCCACAGCACATGGAGAACATGACATTATTTGAATTTGCTAAAAAACATAGTAAAGGAAAGAATAACAGTGTATCTACGAACAGAAAAGAAAAGATTGTACTAATATACCCGAAGATTGATAAAGTTATCGATTCCAATGTAGATATCTTCTGTAAACAACAGCTTATGTTACATTTGCCATGGCGTTGTGATGAAAATTTGAAGAGCGAAAATGAGACTTGGAAAAATGCATATGATCGTAGTAACTTAATTGCGCCGGAGAATTTGAATATGTCTTTATTAACTCCAGAAGAATATGAACCAGAAAATAATAATCAGCGGCAAGAGATTATTTTCAATGAAAGGGATTGGATAGCTGCAGCCGCCGTGAGGCCAAACGCTTTACCAGCCCAAGTTTCTCTTGGAAATCGTGACATTGACTTACTCTTTGACTGGAAAAATGCTTACAACAAATATCCAGGTATAAATAATAATCTGAATTTCATTGACGTCAGTCGACAGGCATTAGAAAACACCTATAATGATTCGACACCAGCAAGTATCACGTTCAACGATCAACAAAATGCCATTCTTTTTTTCGTGAAATATCAAATTAGAAATTATGAGAATAATCCAAATAAATGCGTAATCGTTCAAGGAAAAGCTGGGACGGGAAAAAGCTGCGTTATCAATCAAATGGTTCATGAAATTAATCATCATTATAATTGCAACGCTTCTCTATTGATGGCTTTTACAGGCGTAGCAGCAAACAATATCAATGGTCAAACCATTCATTCCACTTTAAGGATACGACCGCTATGTTTATTGGTACAATTTGACAAATACACTGGACCAACTCTTTATCGAAATTCAATCCCGATTGTTCCCTTGACGTCATCTTTCAAAAAAAATGGAGTCTCGTGTACTCGCAAACAATTTCCTATCGTACTCGGATGGGCTATTAGTATCCATAGATCTCAAGGAATAACGCTTGATAAAGCTATCGTTAGTATTGGTAAAAACGAATTTGCAGCAGGACTTACATATGTTGCATTGTCACGTGTAAAAACTTCAGATGGACTATTGTTAAAACCAGCATTCAATTTTAATCGTTTATTGTTAATTAATAACAGTAAATCTATGGTAGAAAGGAGAGAAGAATTGGAAAGACTGCGTAATTTAGCTAATAATAGTTAATAATAATAAATTATTTAATATATTTTACTTCGTTGTTATTTATTTATTTTCCATAAATACTAAACGATACTGCTTGATCATAGCGATGTGTTAAACCTATTGTTTGCAATTACTTACACTAATTCGCTCCGCCCTTATGGTCCACGGACCTACCTAGTATTTACACATATATTAAAAGATAGTTATGTTTAGATGGGTTGACGCCAATAAATATCTACTTTGAAATGTAAACAGTTTTTATTCTTAACAAAAAATAAAGTTTTCAACAAGATTTAAATGCGTAAATTTAATAAATTTAATTATCCTAGCTGAGCCCTAACCGGAAATAATATTGCAAAAGACTTACTAAATACAATCTACTTTCACTCAGGAATGTATTACGTATTTATACACATAGCAGAGCGAGATTATTGCCTTGGTTCCTCACTTTACAGGCGTCTTTCCTAGGTTTCCTTGTTGACCGGAAGTCCTGGGTTTAACAAAAAGGCAGCCTCCGGGTCAGCATAGGGGCAGGCGGCAAGCCTCAAATTATGGTGTAGTCTTGTTGTTGTCCTTGCAGCCAGGCCGCTTCTCCTCCCAGCTCAGAATCGAAGCCAGACAGTCATGCTGTCCTCTCACCTCCAACTCTCTTTTCCGAATGCCTTTCCGAGGTCCTCTCCACCTCCAACTGACCCTTCCTAAAACATATTCGTCTCCCTGATTTTTCTATTTTCATCAGGTCCTCCAGTGGGGTTGGCGTTCCTACCCTTCATCTCCAAAAATTCAAATTTTGAGAGGTACTACCCTAGCAATCCTGGGGCACCTGGGTTTTTTCGGTGAGGCGCAAATACATTTGAGACAAAGACTGCACCTGTCAGGCTACAAGTTATGGTTTTGTTTGTCTTGCCGGGTTTTTCTCCGACCTTGCGAATACCTCAGGACTTTTCTCTACGGAATTTTGTACAAATACTTCATATTGTTAAATTAATTTATCTGAATAAAATAGAACATAATCCGAAATTTCATACGCCCTTCCGTATGACGACAGATGAATTTGCTATGGGGTCGCAGCATTTCCTTCCCCATCAAAATTAGGAGATTATTGGCCAATGGGATTAGAGGACAACTCTTACCGTATACCCAAGGTGTTCGACCCCAGTAATACTCCTAAAATAGAGGTGCCTCGGCATATGATAACTATGAAAAAATAAAATAATTAATACGAGGCATTCCCAACATTTTCAGGTAAGCCCCGCAGCCAATTTGGGGAGAAATACCTGCGAGAGAAAACTCCCATAGGTATCCCTGGCTCGAGTCCAAAACATTGCAACAGTTTAAACTAAAACACTCTACTTGGATTTGAAAGAGTAGAGGAATATAATATAGAGAAAGAATGTTTATTCATAACCCCTACAGAAGGTAGTCAGCAGTAATTAGAACTTAAGGGCAAGAAAAGGAAGGAGTAAGACAAAGATGCAATCTGCCATCAATCCTTTTTAACTTACATATAAAAGAGAATAAAGAAAAATAATATTTCAAAGAAAATAAATAACCCCCCCATGATTTTCTGATGACATTGTAGTATTAGGTAAGCCAGAAGGAGACTTGAAACATTAATGAAATGCATAAACGTGGTCCTGTAGAATGAGTCAAACATGATGATTAATTGAGAGAAATCCAAAGTAATGGAGTGTAGCATATGAAATAGAGGAATAACAGAGGCTGTTAGATTGGGAAGGAATATTTTGAAAAAGTTAAGGAATTCTGCTATTTGGGCAGCATAATAACTAGGTACGTTAGAAGTATAGTGGACAGTCTGTGTACGTTGAATTGTGGTCAAAAAATGTAACATTATTGTAAAGCCTCCATTCCGTTCCCACAATTATACCTGGATTGTATGATTCGATGAAATTGCAGCATTCGCACCCAATTTTATAGTAGAAATTTCAGAAATTTTAAAACATTACTTACCAGGTTTTCCCCGTTGTTGCTTCAGTTCACGCAAGACGGCCGTCGTTGATATTTTGGATGTTGTGCTTCGTTTTCTGTCTTTTCGCTGTTGCGTCGCCTTGCTATAAATGCTGCTCTTGTTCTGTTGTAATGAACGTTGTCTCTGTCTAGACCGTTGTCAGCAAACTACGAGTTAAAATCCACGAAGTTCACGTCCAACCGCTTAGTAACCCATTCCAATGTCATTTTCCTCCTATTTGTGTCAATTTGGCGAGTAGCAGGCTACATGAGGGTGATCCTGAAGCAGGCAACTCCCCTTTAATAGCATAGGAAGGGAATTGAAAAGGGGGGATGCGAAAGGTAGAGAAAGGTAGACTGGGTCCCCCGGGCTGTAGCGTATGGATCCTAGCACGTGTTTCACCTAAAGGTGATGCAGGGAAAACCCTAAAAACCTGCATCAGGTAGGTCGGGCTATTGGGTACTACCCCTAGCCCTTCTGATTACGGGAGACTGGTTTGTTGTGGGAACGCAACAAACCCGCCTCCATACCTCGATCAGTATTGAGGGGCAGTTGGCCGACTGGTCCAATAGTATCAGCGAACAACTCTCACCGTATGCCGAAGCTCTTTGGCCCCCGTACATACACCTCTCAAACTGGTCGAGGTCATCTGAGCCTGCAGGAGTCTCCTTTCGTAAGACGCCACTTGGTAGGATTTGGGTGTCTGCAAACTTTCGCTTGAGAAGATATACATTCTCCCACATTGCGATCAGGATTATATAGCCGAATATCATTAGTTCTCACAAGAAATGTTTCTGGTTTGATGTGGCCAAAGCTTTGCCGCTACAATACCTGTTTCATTTCTTTGGCACGCATAACTGGGAAACATTTCACTTGGAGATTAGACAATATATCCATACCTTCCGTTCTTTTCTGATACTTACCTACACAAAGTATTTATCAGTGTGATTGTAAAATGATTATCTCCATAGACTTTGGACTGCGACTGTTCGTGCTCAAAAAGATTGTTTTTATGGTGGATATTTGTTTCGCTGCTATGCCTGTATTCATCAAAATAACATTTTTCTATTTCATTAATAATCTAAATTAGTTTTGCGACAAAATAAAGAATAAATTATCATTAGCTTAATTTTTTTGGTGAGTTAGTATGTATAAAAGCCATGTAGCAGGGCGTGTTGCTCAAAACAAAAGGTATTTCTTTATGAAGCAATAATAAGAAAGGTTAGTTGCTTAGGTCTTCTTTGTCTCTTCACCCCGATACTGGCAGCTTCTCTCGCTCATTCAATGTGACTCTTAACGCCTGGGCAAACAGAAAGTCCGCGCGTACTGCCGCGTCACAGACGCCAACTCCAAACGCCACATAAAGAAGCGGACTACCGCAACGCACAAGTTGTAGATTTGACAGAGTTCGCGCGCGAGCAAGTCAGAAAATGAATGAAATAGTGCGTTAATAAGTGAAGAAGTAGTTTTTGAAGGAACTCAAGTCACAGCAGAACCGACTAAATTCGCCTCACTCCTCTCTTTTTTTGCATTTATTTTATAATTTTCAATTGGTCGTAATCCCGGAGGCAGATACTTGATTAAATTTTTATACGAGCCGTTATTAAGAATAAACTTCGACAAATGCATTGGCTACTTTGCAGAAATGTTAAATTGAAAACGGGAAATGAAATACTCACATATGAATGCATTCTTAAATCCATATGGACATATGGCATCGAACTATTGGGGTGCACCAAACATTCGAATTCAAAGTCTTAAGTCAAAAATCCTTCGTACCATATTAAACGCACCCTGGTTCGTGAGCAAGAAATCAATATATATAGATCTAGCCATACCTACTATTGAAGATGAAATACACAGACTCAGTACTAATTATCGTCAAAATCTCCCAGGACAAATAAACTAACATCACGTTGAAGATTGAAGAGGAAGAGAAAGCGGCCAACATATCTCTCAAGTTAAATCTTATTGAATTCATATATCATTTTGTTTAATCCGGACCGTGGTCACTGGACCACTTCTCCCCTAAGTGTAATTTCATTTATCTAATTAGCTTAATGTTCAAAATGAACAGATTGTAAATTTAATTATATATATATATATATATATTGTGATAAAAAAGGCGGATTTTGTAAGGGTGTGGCGTTATGAGGCGTAGTTCGGCCAACAACAGTGGCTAGTCGGCCGAAAGATGGTGGTTCCCCGCGGGGGAGGCCCGCCGAGCGTGTATAAAAAATGACGATGGTGAACCCCCGCGGGAAAACCCCGCCGAACGAGTTTAAAAAATGAGGGCGGGGAACCCCGAAATGTTGTGAAATAGGGGAATTCCCGTCGGAAAGTTTAAAAGGGAAGTCGATGGGTGGCTCGCGACCAGACCCCAGAAGACAGGCGAGTGGAGGAGAGGAGAGGACGTGGTCCAGAGGGCAGAAGGCAGGCGAGTGGACCAGAGGGCAGAAGGCAGGCGAGTGGACCAGAGGCCAGAAGGCGGGCGAGTGGAGCAGAGAACGGACGTGGACCGAGCAGAAGTGAAACAAGGAGAGGAGAGGACGTGGCTCGACCCCAGAAGGCAGGCGAGTGGAGCAGAGGACGGAGGTGATCCGACCCCGCAGAAGGCAGACGAGTGGACGGACGTGAGCAGACGTGATCAAATCCTGCAAGACGCCAGAGAGACGCACAAACATTCGAGAGGTGGATGTTTGTTGGCCCAGTAATTGTGGGTAAGCGATAAAAAAATTGTGAAACTTGCTCATTGCTCTGAATAAATAATATTTAATAATTTTTCTTTCTATTTTCAGCTACTGCATACTCCATCTCTTGAGAGACCCAAAATCCCCTGAGATTAAGCCCGTGTATTCACTTAAATTAATAAACAAAAATTTTAAAATTGATCATATTTGTTCTGTTAATTAATAAATGTTTTATACACAAAAAAGTATATTACAATATATATATATATATATATATATATTATTTGCAGCATTCCGCAGTCGTCTCTCCTCAATAATTTTTTTTTACAAACGTCGCGTTTACTCCGCGATGCGTGACGTCATGGGGCTTTGCACGTGAGACGATGTGGACCGATGGCCGGAGAAATCTTGGACCAACGGGAGAAAACGCGGTTATTACTGCACTACGGCATTCTTCCTTAGCCAAAATAATCTCAAATATTGACCCGGCTGTCACACATTTTGTCCTTTGTGACCGGCGTTTCAGAGACGCAGTACCAGATCCTGAGGCCGTGGACAGTGGTGGCTGACGTACCATTTACAAATTACATCCTTTTACAATGGGATTTTTTCTCGGTATGGCATGCAGATAAAAATCTGTAGTTCCACAATTTATAGGTTATTATAGCATTAAACTACAATATAACTTTCAACTTTGAGATTTAACTCAAAGTTGGGAAAATTTTTTCTTAAATATAGTAAGAAGTGTTTCCGTATTCTGTAGGTCAATTTTGTGTTTCGTGACCATGGCATGTTCCGCAACCGCAGACAGATTAAAATGACGTAATCGTGTGCATCTCTCAACTATTTTGATAGCAACATAATATATTACATAACTACTTGTGATAAATATTATTCCATTATTATGTAATGTTTACTTTGGAAAGCGTAATGAAATACAGAAATAATAAAATAAATTTAAATAAACAATAATATAAAATGACATTATTTCCCTGAACTAGTTCATTAATAGAAAACTGTAAAATGCGTTTTAATCAATAATTAGTTTTTGATGTTGATTTAACAGTCATGGTATTTAATTTCGTTATTAATTTCGTCACCGTGGTGAATTCCAAGTGAGTATGTTTTTTCAATTTACTTTTATAGGTTCCTAAACTTTGCATTCTTGTGTAATGAACTCCTTGTTCCTGAGGGATCTTGATCTACCAATCCGTTAGTTTTCTCAAATGCTTCTATTGGCTTGCTGTTGGACAATTGCAGCCAATAGGAAAATTTTCACTGCTGGGACTAAATGTTTCACATGTTCTGCATCTTTCCGTGACATTCTGAATTTCTCACGGAACTTTGCCAGCAGTTCTTATTATTCACTGCGACTTCCGGTAGCCGGTCATCCCCAATTTTCTTCGGGTGATCCCTATTCTGAATGGCCTACTCTTGCATACGAAAGGAAGGGTAAGTCTTTAGTGCCTAGCAATGCGAGTCGCCTTCCACACGCAGAAAAGACAGGAAACGACGTACTTTATTTAAACTTTCAATACTCGTATTCAATATCTATTACAGTATAGCACCACATTATAATCTATTAATTGCACCTTGTTTACAATTCGTTTTCGTTTTTATATCTGTAAACACTTTTCCGTATTTAGTTTCTTAACTGTTATTTTGTTTTTGCATAAGGACAGGTATTTTAAAGCGGGCGAGGTAATTTGTTTTAGTTTTATAGTACCTACCGAAAGATATACTACTGTACATACATACTTCCAGAGCAAATCTTTGCACCATAAACAGATGATCCTAGCTAGACGACATATTTACTAAATCAGCTGCTTCATAAAGTTACATCTGTGTTCTTATTGACCTTCGGATTATGCGAGTTTATCGTATTAAATCCATGCATATTGTGATTAAGTTGTGTGTCTATTAAATACAAACACAATAACTTGTCGTTGTATTTTAAGTGAATAATTAACAAGCCGTCTCTAATTTTCCCAGGTTTTCCTTGTCTTGTTGTATCGGAAGCCTCGTGGCGCCTTTACATATCATAACTTATTGTAAATATTCAATATATGATAATACTGTGATAAAAAAGGTGGATTTTGTGAGGTTGTGGCGTTATGAGGCGCAGTTCGGCCAACAACAATGGCTAGTCGGCTGAAAGATGGTGATTCCCCGCGGGAGTGTCCCGCAGAGCGTGTATAAAAAATGACGATGGTGAAACCCCGCGGGAAAACCCCGCCGAACGAGTGTAAAAAATGAGGGCGGGGAACCCCGAAATTTTGTGAAATAGGGGAATTCCCGTCGGAAGATTTAAAAGGGAAGCCGATGGGTGGCTCCCCCCCCCCAGAAGGCCGGCGAGTGGAGGAGAGGACGGACGTGGTCCGAGCTGTGAGAAGCTACTGCATACTCCATCTCTTGAGAGACCCAAAATCCCCTGAGATTAAGCCCGTGTATTCACTTTAAATTAATAAATGAAAAATTTTAAAATTGATCATAATTTGTTCTGTTAATTAATAAATGTTTTATACCCAAAAAAGTATATTACAATACATATGTAATTTTATAAAAATTTATGTGTTATTTCACCTGAAAAGTTAATTTCATAATACGGAGCTGATTCCAATGCATGGTTTTTGCACCATATAAGCTTTTAATAGCAAGTTGAGCCTAGCTTTCCCCTCCTTTGTGACAAATACTTCCATACTTCATTTCTGTTTCTGGAATATTGAATGTATAAACTATAGTGGACACGCAAGCGGATTCAGTCTTACACAAGACGAGCCTTTTTCAGCTCTTTGTGTAAACATCTATAATCTCTAACAGTGTGTGTTTCTGTATATCACGATCCTACAGAAACGTGACAATATTTAAAGTTTTTTTTCTAAACCTAAACTCAGGAATCTCCTTCTTTGAAATTCTTCTATGGTTCAAGGAACCATGTTTCATACATTTTGCTGAAAAGATTCTTATTTTGCCAGGCATGATGCACATATTATATATAAGTAATGCTTTAGACTTGTCCTTGTATGTTAAATTCACTTCTCGAGTTGCCAAGTGTTGACCATTTTCCACTAAATAGTATGCTTGTTTAATATCCATACATTCTTCTTCTTCTTCCAATGGCTCAACAGCCCTCTCGAGGGCCTAGGCCTACCGAGGCGGCTGCGGACTGTCGTCTGGCGTGACACATTCCGAATTTGGGGTGATACGTGGAATATCCATATATAGCGAATGTAAATTAAAAAATTTATCACTAATTACTGTTGGCATGGACTGAGTGGCCATAGTGAACGTCCTCTCATCGTCTTCTAATGCTTCTTTCGCGTGAAGGAGAAGCACTTTTTTAACAGTTAGTAAAACCTTTAAAGCATTTGCTCAGTACGGACATTCGTCCAGAATTCAAACACTGCATATTTTCCCCTTTCATTTGTATCCCGAAAATAATCAATTCATTTCAACTCTGCAATCCTCACAGATGTCCACATTTCACATCGATACTTTTAATAAATTTATCACATATTCCGCCACCGTCTAGGATATATTTTGTAGACTTCTTATGTACGAGGGGCACTCAAATATAAACAACAATTTTTTATATATGTTTATTGTCATTAAATAAATTACAAATGAACAGCCTTATATTTACGCAATTTTCGTCAGAATAGGATTTTTTCATCCTTTCATGAACGTAATGTTCAACTAAATCGTCGTCTTCAAATGTTTTTCTTCCTGATACCCCCTTCAGTAGACCAAACATGTGGTACTTAAATGAGAACAAGTCTGGGAAGAAAGGTGCGTCTTAAATTGGTTTAAAGTAAACTTCTTCAGAAGTTAGAGCTGTATTGGACCGTATATTACGTACAGAAGGAGGACGTCGTGAATTGGTTGCCGGGGTATTTTGTTTCTATAAATTTTTGGTATTATACAGCTCCTGGCAGTAGTAGGCTGCATTTACTGCCTTGAAGTTATGTAGGTAGTCAACTAGCAGTACACCTTTCAAATCATAGAACAGTTTCCAAAATTTTATCAGCTGACAAACGAGTCTTGTCATTGATCTGTTCCTGCTCTTCAAAGACACCTTTTTCTCTAGGGCAGTTACGAACCCATCATTTTTCGAAGGACATTGTACGGTCAAAACGGCCTCCCATAGTTTCTATAAGCAATTAATGAGTCGGTACGCACATTCTTATGTATTTAGGTGAAGAGGCGTGGAGCTCACAATGCCAAAACCTTTGTATATCCCATGCAATGGTATTGACACTATTAAAACTTAAAACCCACCTCTAGTGCGCTCTCGGCAGCAGTAATGCCATTATCACCAGTCCTCAAATTGACGATAGCCGTCAGACGCCGTTCGTGATCTGATATTTCGCTTTATGTCGACCTCCTATAAGCTTCTGAGTTCAATAGAACACTTGGGTTTTACTCATAGAAATGTACTTGGCAACGTTTAAATTTCACCCGATTTCTCACCTTTGTTGACGAAAAAACTGAAAACTTGCTAAAAAAAATAACCGCTATTACTTCCTTTTCACTGATGGTGATACTGAAATTACGTACACGTGGGTAAGGTTGTGGACATGGCTATCTACTCATGTTTTACTCACGCCACTGCCTCACATGCGCGCCTCGTTGCTCATTTTACTACGTCAGTTAAATGAACAAAATTCCTACTTGAATTTGACTGAAGCTCGTATTTAAAGACCTCTTATTTTGTTTGTAGATCACATAATGTATCTTATTTCGTGCAAGTAGTATCCTTCGTGAGAGAATATCTGTACATGTCGCGTTCACGTGACCGGGCGCTGCCAATGGGTGACCCACAGCAGGAAATCGCATACATGCGATTGTGTGTTAAGTTCAGGTGACCTTGCTTCTGCAAGACGGTGAAACCAGGAGCGAACATAACTATTAGTGGTCGGCGAGATGTGGTGGACGCGTTTGGCGGCTTCGCGAAGATTCGCGACCGCGGCTAGCAGTTTGGCTATCGATACAGCCTAAATTCAGGTGGTGATACGCCAAGACGCTGAGAGTGATTTGATTATTTTACTTCGACGAATAATAACTTTGTATTGATTTTCCGTTGAGTAGTCAGCTGGAGGAGTGTTTGAAAGAAGATTGTGTTTTTTGTGGAAATTCCGTGACCACGTGGTTCAGACGTAGATTTAAAAGCTTTAAAAGTTACGGGGTGTTAGGCTTAAGTCAGAGCGATAAACGGGTAAAAGGAACTCGGCTTTAATGTGAACTACTAAAATTTGTGTACGAATGAATGTTCGAAGATTGTTTGAATTGTGAGAATTTGTGTTGGCCACGCCCTGCTATAGATAATTTTTTCTCGTGTCTCTGATTTTAATTAAATTGTTTTGTTTAAACTTTTGGTATTATTTCTGGTAAAATACCTGGCGCCCTATAATTAAACTATACCATTAAGAAACGCTAAAGTATGGACGCAAAGATTGAGTCGGCCGGAGTCGAGAAGAACGACGCGACGTTTATATAAACGTCCGCATTGATTACAACGGAGTTACAAGCTGTCTTATACACTTTTACTCATTTTTTTTCTACTGTTTACTTCATAATTTCACTTTAGTTTTAAGTTTTTCCTTTTATTCTGGCTCACTGCCATTTTTTAATTTTACCCATTCTTTTTTGTCTTTTATGATTTTTTCCCATTTATCGCGGTCTTTTATCTTAAATATTTCTTCCTTTTTTCATTGTTGTAATTATTTTAATTGTCATTAATATGACGCAATAAACTGGCGCGCGATTTAACAATTTCATTCATATCCCTAATGAATAGGAATAACAAACCTGCTATAATGCATCTTTTAATCAGTTTTCTCATTGTAGCAACTTCCGGGGACGGAAGGGCATGATGTGTGCACAGTCTCTCATCCTCACGTCGGAGGCCGAATCTACTTGCGGTGCCCGTGTCTACTCTAATCGGCCACGGCGTAAAGGGGGAGCAGCGTCCATTTCTCATGTGCCTTGGTGTCGGGTCCCGCCTGCCATTCCTGGGTATGTGAAACCTAATCGTATGGGGCGGACCAGGGTGGCTCGCTGGGATGAGCACGGGGTATGAACAGAGAGGGGTCGGTGTAATCGCGCGGTTGCTCTAGTAACTGAGTCCAACTCAAGACAGTCATCAAGCCCTCGGGCTAAGGTGTCGAGTATGAAAATTTAGATTTAGATTTATTGTTGTTTCCATTCATCCTCGATTGAGGAAATAGGATACATCATATATTAAAAATTAAAAATGAACAAAATAAAGTACATAATTAAAGACAAACTTAAAATAAATTAGTAAAAGAAAATGTATATAGACAAAAGTCAATATAAACACAACACGGATACACGAAGTCACACACACGCTGGGAAACACAAACAAGCACACACTGAGAAACACGCAATGGAGATTTAAGTACTTGGAGCTCTGCGACCAGGAAACTGTCCTTCCGTCGTAGCTCCAGGCTATACATGAAACAAACAAACAAAAGAGCAGAAAATACTGAATAGAAATTTTAAAGATATGTGATGTGCTATTTTATAAGGCAGCTCTTTCAACACTTTTTGCAGGAACCTTGATTTAAATACTAGAAGGACAATTAAAAAATCCTGTACCAAGTAAAACGCGTTATTTAAAAGAATAGTTTTACTCTGCTTCACGAAGCTTTTGTAGGTACTATTTTTAAGCTCTGGCGGAAGGCTGTTGTATAAAATTATCCCAGTATCGTAAATACTTTTCTGTTGTAGAGCAAGGCGATGCTTGTCCGACCTTAGAGCTGAACGATTTCTAGTCGCGTATTCATGAAACTCGCCATTTGTTTGAAACAAATTAGTGTTGCGCTTTACAAACTTTAATATTTCATAAATATATACGCTTGGTAAAGTAAGTATTTGAAAACTTTTGAAGAAAGGTTTGCAACTCGATCTAGAATTCGTGCTAGAAAGTATTCTAATTGCACGCTTTTGCAACTTAAATATTTCATTACTCCTGGAGCAGTTTCCCCAATTAGAGATGACATAGCTCATAATTGAATGAAAATATGCGAAGTAAACCATTTTGACGTACTTTTTGTCAACGTGTTGCATTAGTGTTCTCAGAGAATAACAAGCTGAACTTAGTTTTCCGGCAAGCAGATCTATATGGTCATTCCACTTTAATTTATCGTCAATCCGAAGGCCGAGCAAAGGTGCATTAGCTGAGAAGTTGTCTACGGGCCTATTACTAGCATCAGCACTAAACTATATATCTTCAGGAGCCAAAAAATATAAGAACTATATTGCCACATCTGAAGACCTGCAATGATGGCCGAGGGGTATAGAACCGGACTGCAGAAACGGAGTCTCGTCCGAGCAGTCGTCGAATGCAGACGTGTTGTGTTTACGTAAATCGACGAGTGGTATTGTTAGTTCAGCGTTTAGGGAAATTAACGAGTGATTAATCATAGAAGAAGACAATAGTGTTAACATCAAAAACTACGATGAATTAAGTACCCATTTGGAACTTAATTTAAATTAATGGCATCATGGCATCTGACGATGATTATCGACAGTATAAAATTCAGTGCAATGTAAAAACGAATAATAAATATTAAGCCCTTACGGAAATTGGCAATGACAGTATGCAAGTACAAGAAGGGAATAACGAAAAGCAAAGTGGTAGTATACTGAAAACCGGTAGTAGTGGAAAATTAAGAAAGCCTCCGCCAGTTGTTCCCCACTCTGTTGTGGATAACCCAAACTATTTCAACTTTGCAATTAAAACACAAATCAGTGACAAGTTTTATATAAAACATTTAGAAAATACAACTGAGGTGTACACAAGCACGCAAGCCGACTATGAGGTAGCTAGGAAATGAAATTTCACACTTATACGAGTAGAAATGAAAAAAGAAGAACATACGTTATTAAAGGTCTTCACCATAATACCGACATCAAAGACATAGAGGCCGATCTAACGGAACTACAAATAGAAGTATTAAACTTAAATAAAATGAAGGGAACAAAATCATCTATTTTCATCATCACAATAAAAGGTGAAATAAAGGCCACACAACTTAATCAAAGGGCACAATACATTTGTAACACAAGAGTTAAATGGGAAGCCTACACCAGAGAAAGAAGAATAACTGAATGTCATAACTACCAACGCTGGGGTCATGCTACGACAAACTGTTACGATGATCCGACCTGCCTGAAATGCGCCGGAAATCACATCACAAGAGAATGTTGTAAGACGAGAGATACACCAGCGAAATGCGCAAACTGTGGCGGCGACCACCCTGCCAACTCTACGAAGTGTGAGGCATATCTCACAAGGAAAACCAGGATGGAGGAGCGACAAAAGAAGCCGGACGCAGCACAAAACTGGATATCAACAAGACAACTCAACCTACAACACAAGGGACAATTCCCGGAACTGAAAAGAAGGGAAGAACCAAGGTCTTGGGCAGCACTAACAGAACCTCGGACTAACAAGGTAACAAATATAAATTCCGACAAAAATGATGAAACTATTAGTGAGTTGTTAGAATCAACATCGGAGCTTAAAACACTCAAATCATTAATTAACATTAAAGTTATGTTAAAACAAATCAAAATTTTAAACACTGAACTAAAGAAGTGTAAAAATACGCTAGATAAATTTGAAGTTTTTTCCGGAAGACTGATGGCGGGAATTACTATTTGTAGTTGGAATGCTAATGGTATACGAAATAAACAAGGAGAGTTAATAGATTTTTTAGCTAGATTTAAAGTAGATAAATTATTAGTAAACGAGACTAAACTTAATGAAAATTTAAAATTTAATATAAAAGATTATATTTCCATAAGAAAATATAGGTATAATTCTGCCGGTGGCGATGCTGTTTTTATAAAGAAAGGATTGTCATTCTTGCAGCTTCCGAATCTTCATATTACGATAGAACACCTGGGCATTAAAAATGACATTTATATATTTGCAGTATATAACAATCCAAGAAACCAATTCACATCATGAAATTCATAAATTCATCAATTATACAGACAAGGTCATTGTTGTAGGAGATCTAAA